>JAOEGT010058380.1:0-14429 GCA_025447795.1 Speoplatyrhinus poulsoni
TGTTTTAGATGTCTCCCTGCTCCAACAGCCTGATTCTAATGACTGGGTCGTTATCAGGCTTCAAAATACCAATTCATTAGAATAAGGTGTGTTGGAGCAGGGAGACATCTAAAACATGCAGGGCAGTCGCCCTCCAGGACTGGAATTGAATAGCCCTGATGTAGACAGTGTTATTGTTTTGGCTGCCTGTCTATTTGTCCCTATTGGTCCCTATTGATCCCCACACGGTGGCCCAGTGGATAGCACTGTGTCCTCACAGCAAGAGGGTCCCGGGTTCAAACCCCCGGTCCCAGCCTTTCTGTGTGTAGTTTGCATGTTCTCCCTGTGTCTGTGTGGCTTTCCCCCACTATCAAATACATGTCAGGTTCACCTCCGGTTGGTCCCTATTGGTCTATTGGTTCTCTAATATTCATGACATGTTTCCGGTCTGCTGGGGCGACTCTCTGGGCCTTATCAGGCCGACCTGGCGTCCCACCCTGGTCTTATCTGGGCTGGCCAGCCCCTGCTGCCAGGACAACAACAACCTGACTTCCTTCCCCGGCAGAGAGCCACGCCTTGCTTACCAGCACTACAGCAGCACTGGTCCACAGGACGTCCAACGGTCCTGCAGCGCAGTGTCACCCGGCATCACAACACACGTCACTGATCCCTGATCTTCCATTCAGGAAGTTTACAATTGAGGATGAAGCTTCATCAGACTTCGATTTGCTCACACACACACAATGCCTATATGAAACCCAACCACATTCTATCACTACAAACAGTATTTCCAAATGACTAAATGTCTACACATACAATCTGTGAAAAGTCCCTCCCTTCACACAACAGAAACCAGACGTTCACAGCGGAACATGTTGGTTACCATGGTTACATACTTGACTAGCTCGATGATGCTCAGATGCAGGAACTCTAGTCTAGGCGGCGGATGGTTACGTATCATGTCCCAATGGGACTAGACTAACCCGTCAGATTAGTAGTAGCCTACGACAGTACGCTTCCACCCGCACTAGAACCGTCTTCTCTACGTCCTCCCACAGCGCGTGCGTGCCCGTGCGTGATGTCAGTAATGACCTGCTTTCTCGTCAGTCGGTCGGTTTATTATGAATATTAATGACGCGTTTCATCGCCTTTGCGGGGAATACCAGCTGGCGGCGTGACAGCGCTGCCAAGGACAGGTTCCCGTGTGCGTTATATAAGATGCTATCTGGAGAGGACGCCAGCGTCAATATTCCCAGTGATCCTGCTGCTAAAGGCGTGCCAGGACCGCTATTCTGCAGCGCGCACACGCACGCGCGAGCGCGCGCACACAAACGCACCGCAGACATATTTACCTGACGATCCGATTATGATCCGTCGCCGGTCTCGGGGCGAACGAGATAAATCCTCACAAATCCGCCGCGTGCGTTGAGTGTGGCGGCGGCGCCATCAGCCGCGCGGCTCGAAGCAAACGTTTTCCCTGCGGAAGCGGCGGGACGACGGAGCGGCAGGTCGCGGGGCTCGTTGCTCCGAATGGCCGCTGAGGCGAAATGGAGGAACGGTTGCACTGTGTGCGCGCTGAGAGCAGCGGAACGGCGTCCTGACGCTCCTCTGCGCTGCGATGCTGCTTCGTGCCGCTGGGGGCGTCCACCGCTTCCGCCGCGCCAACCTTCAACATATACATTTTTATACCTAGGCTACATTTATGCCGCTATTCTTCAATTCCCAGCCGTTATTATTTTGCTTATATAAAGTAAAAGGTAAAGATGCTTTTATTGTCACATACACAATTTATTTTTAAAAGGTATTTGAAGAAGGCTTAGCCAATATTAGTTTATTATGTAGGCTAAACTCTCTAAAAAATAAATACAGAAAGTTTAACTGAACTAATCTGTTAGTTTTGGTCTATGTACCACTACGTATGTGCTGCATTTGTGATTTTAGCACATTTCGAACACATAACATTTAGTTTCCAAGTTATTTGTATAAGTCTGTATAAAAGGCTATTTCACATGGCTAGTCCTCCATCTACTGGCCAACGTTGGTACTGCTGTAAGAACGCCTGACTGGAGATTCCCTTGTTCGTGCTGTCAGAGCCGAAGGCGATTAAAAACTGGTCAAATATGTATTTTTGCTATGTAAAATTAGTACTTCATTTGTAATTACCGGGGATAAGAAGAGAGCATATTATGGTCGTATTTTAAAGGGAGGAAAAAACAACTCATTTGCTGTAACATACATTCACCTTACTCCCTCCCTGACTCATAATCCCTGCGGTCACACCATGTTCTGTTGGTATGTGACCCCCAGGCTATTTTGCAAATGACCAACCTCTTTAACGGCTTCATTGCTTTCAAATATAGTCACTATAGTCAGGGTGGGGAAATAACTAATTACAAAAAAACAGTAATTGTACTGTAATCCATTACAGTTACTATCTAAAATAGTGGAATAAGATTACAGTTTTTATTTTTTAATAGATGATTACTTCTACGACTACTTTTAAATGAAATAGGGAAGTTTGCAGAAGAGAAATGCTTAAAACAGTCATCTGTTCTTTTATTAACTGTTCATTAACGTCAATCAATAATTGCAATGAAGTCCTACTTTATAATCTGATACCCTGAGCAATATAACCCATCGCAAAAATAGAAAGATATGACACGCCAAAGCAGTATTGCTTTGGATGGCATTTCAAATAATGTTTAGACGTGAAGTAATCTAAAAGTAATGGAAAGTAATCATATGTTACTAAATGTAGGTAATCAAAACATTACGTTACTGATTATAATTTTAGTATGGTAACTAGTAACTGTAACGGATTACATTTATTAAGTATCCTACCCGCCCCTGACTATAGGTTACCAGCATGGCCCCAACATGGGCTATAGGCTATGAACAGTAATATACAGGCGGCGCGTAAAATATACTAATCCAAAATATTAATTAATTTGTGTGCTGGTAAATATCTGCTGCTATCCACGTGGAGGTAGGGACAGGACAGCATCCTCTCACCAGCAGAGGGCAGCAAAGCTCCCCACTAATAATGTCACAAGAAGAAGAACTTATGCCATTGCCGGAACCAAAGGCAGCATCTTAACAACGTACTCCAGGCTGTAACTAAGTAGTAACGCACTCCAGGCTGTAACTAAGTAGTAACGCACTTCAGGCTGTAACTAAGTAACGCACTTCAGGCTGTAACTAAGTAACGCACTTCAGGCTGTAACTAAGTAACGCACTCCAGGCTGTAACGGGTTTAAAGGGTATAAAGTGTAGTTTCATGTCTGAGTTCCCCTGTCTGTCGTTCCGCCAGCCGTACGGCGGCCTCGTGTTGGACGGGGTGAAAACTGTCGAGACGCGGTGGACGCCTGTTTTATCCGCTTTGGAAGGACGGAGGCTGGCGGTGCACGTGGCGTGGCGGGACTGGGAGGGAGACAGTTGGCTGGCGGCGCTGACCGCGCTGGGAATGGACTGGACACAAATCCAAGCGCTTCTAGAGTCCGGGGAGCGGTTCGGCCGCGGAGTGGTGGCTGGTAATGCGAACACACTCTACACAGCGGTGTCATTATAATATTGTCATTATTAAAGAAAACATATCCAACTCACAAGTGTGAAATACAGGTGCAGCTCTATAAATTAGAATATTGTGGAAAACTGATTTCAATAATTCAATTGACAAAAGTGAAACTCACCGCGGATTAGTGAAATATTTTAGTAATATATGCGTTTCTATCTTGATTACTAATCACAGCTCATGGAAACCCCAAATTCAGTATCAAAAAATGTGAATCTGACATAAGACCACATCGGCCTTCTGAAACGTATGTCCGTGTAGAAGCACGCAACTCGACTGCATTGTTGGGTGTTTCTCATCTTCCTCTTGACACCCCATACATTTTCTACAGGGTTCAGGTCAGTGCAGCCTAAGTAACATTATGTAGCACCTGTGCAGATGGGCTACAAATCACAATGTGCTTCACAATAAAATGAAATACATGAAATAAGACCCATGGATACAAAAGAAAACTGATAGATAAACCAGCCTCAACAACCCTTGTGTAATTAAAAGCCTGTTTGAATAACTGTTGTAACAGTTCAGTCAATGCATCCCACAGCCTGGGGGCCACTGTTTGAAAAGATCAGCCCCCTCAGGTCAGGAGAGTTTGCTGGTACCTTTGGCCCAAAAGTGACTCGATACGTCTGTGCAGGGTGGCTCTTGGTGGTGCACTGACCGCTGTCTCCGTCCACACCTCGAGAAAGCTCCCCCAGATGTTTGAATGGCCTTCACTTGGCAATCCTCTCCAGGCTCCGGTTCTCCCTGTTGCTTGGTCACCTTTTCCTACCACACTTTCTTTCCATTCAAATTTAAACGAACATGCTTGGATACAGCACTAGCTAGCAATGGTCTTTAGAGGCTTTGCCTCCTTGTGGAGGGTGTTGATGTCTGTCTTGTGCACAGAAGTCAGCAGTCTTCCTCACGATTGTGAAGCCTGCTGAACAGGCAATCTAAAGACTCAGCAACCCTTTGCAGGTGTTTTGAGTTACATAGCTGATTAGTGTGACACCTTGAGTCTACAATATTTCACAATATTCTAATTGTCTGAGATACTGAATTAGTGGTTTTCATGACCTCAAAGGCAGGGTCAGTCATTTTGGAGAACGCTTGCTAAATTAGAGCTCAAAACAATATTCCTCCGCAGTTCTGCCCCACACATCAAAGCCCGCTGAAGCCGATACGGCTTTGTTGTAAACGGCGTTCGCCAGTTTGTTCATATTGACGGAGCCAGGGCTGTGTAGAAGTATCATTACTTTTCAACACGCACAGAATGGTAAGCTAGCGAAATGCGACGAGGTATTTGGTGAATTTAACAAAATGCGTATTACCTTACAATTGCCTTGCAATAGCTGACTTTACACTTTTAATCAAGATTAAAACAAATGCAGGCTTGAACTATTAATTACACTTTGTGTGTACTCCGACATGAGTTTCCCTTTGTCAATTGAATTTTTGAAATTGTTTAACCTTTCCACAATGTTCTAATTTGATATGCACCTATTCTCTTCCCAATTAAGACATTTCCTCTAGGATTATGCAATTAATGAACACTGACTAAATATATAACAAGAAAGCAAGTAATGGATGTGCGTATGGCTGCTGCTACATCACGCTCGGCTGGGAACTGAACATTCAAAATTAAACAAACATGTGGGGGTGGGCATTTTCATGAACACTTGTGTCTCATCTCTAAAGATAAATAAGCATCGAGTCGCTGGAGCACTCAAAATATCAGGCCAGAATAAACTCACAATAGGAAAACTTGTTGCGTCCCGTCTAAGAGCTGTGGATGTTGCGTCCTGTCTCTGTAAGAGCTGTGGATGTTGCGTCCTGTCTCTGTAAGAGCTGTGAATGTTGTCCTGTCTCTTTAAGGGCTGGTGGATGTGGGCATGACCTGGCAATGCCCCGCTTTGCTGTCGGAGCAAGAACGCCTCCAGCTGGAGCGATCGGCTCTTCTGAAAGGTCTAGAAGATAAGTACCTCACCCACCTCTCGAACCCTCATTGGCTGGAGACCCCGTTGGCCTCCAGAGGACACAAAGACGTCTGGATGGTGAAGATACCTGCTCACCTGCTGCCTGACTGACTCATGTCCTGCCAATGTCCACTGATTAAAGACTATCATGACAACATTTCTATGGTCTACTTCACTGAGAACCGTAACGGCTCATGGCAAGATGTCCCACCGTTCATGGTACAACACTGTTGTAGCAGAGACAATTGCTCACTCTGTTAATTTATGCTGATCATGTTAGCTGGATAATTGATAAGTTGTTTTCATTCCTTAAACTCTGGAGCTTTATGATTTCATCTGCATGTTTTATCGATATGACTTGTCAAGTTCCAGCCTCAGGTCTGGTGTTAAAAAAAGTCCCAGTGTGTAGGGCATGAGTGTCAGGAGAGGAACCATCTTAGCGGTGAACCATACCTCTTTATTAATCCAAACAGACAGAGATATTTATAATTAACACAAAGAAAGGTGAAATAATACCCCACACACCCACACATCCAACCCCACCCCTGCTGATTTCTCATTGGCTCATGGACACAGTGGTGGCACACCATTGGCTGCAGTAAACTATTTACAATTACAGTTGTGTTCTCAACGCCAAAACGCCATGACGTAACCGTGGCAACATATGAGGAAACGTGACGCGTTCACGTCACAATAACCCCGCAGGAACAAACTGGCTGGATGTCCCCGGGGGGCCGGGCCAGGCCAGGACACACTGTGATTGACAGCTGAAAGAGCCGGTGCAGAGCTACATCCCAGGGGAGACAAAGTGGTGGGGGGGGGCAGTGGTGAAGTAGCCCAGCAGGTGGGTGGGCGGGGCCGCAGGGCAGTAAAGACGTGGCCCCGCCCCCCCTCCCCAGTGGGGCAGGCAGTGGTAGGAGGGCAGGTAGGAGGGGGGCGGGGCCTCGTAGGCCGCCAAGGGAAGGGGCTGCTCCTGGTAGAGCATGGCAGGGGGCGGGGCCACAGCGGAGGGGGCGTAGCCCTCCAGGGAGAGGGCGGAGCCTGCCAGGAGAGAGGCAACGTCATAGTAACCAGCGAGGCAGAGACAGACTGACGTTAACGTGCGGTCGCCTGCTCACCTGCGTGGCCCGGCGGGCCTTCTGACCTGCTGCATTCTGGGAAGGCAGGTGACTGCTGTGAGCTGGAGTGAGGCGCTGAGGGAAAAGCAACCAATCAGAGTCAGCCCAGAGCCCGGCCGCACGCACGGCGGTTTAAAGCAGTAATCGCAACAGGCAGGAGCGCCAGTCAATCACAGGGCTCACCATGCAGGTCCTGTCCAGAGGCATGGCCCAGGTAGGCCGGATAGGACGTATAGTTGGAGTCAGGGGTGTGGGAGGGGTAGGGCTGCTGCCAGCAGCTCTGCTGGTACCACTGCAACGCAACACACTGTCATCATGTGCATTAACAGACACCTGGTACCACTACAACACACTATACTGTCATCGTGTGTATTAAGAGACATGGGGACCAATGTCTTGTGACATCACTACATTACCTGCACACCCAGGTTGAAGTAATACTGCAGTACTCTGCAGTCTGTGGAAAGTTAACAGGTTAGCCACACACAAATTCAACAGTGGAGCACTGATGCTTTTAAAACACAGTTTGACGTCACCATGAATATCAGACGCCCTCAGCGTTTGTAATACCTACCTTAATCTCATTCAATCAGCTAGACCTAACAATCAGATTTACTATACGCTGATTGGCCAATGGTTTTATACCTGGTCAAACACTGATGGTTCCAGACTGATGCAGGATTAACCCTGTTTCAGTAGGGTAAGGGTCACACTGTAGGGTTAGGGTCACACTGTACCAGCAGGGTCACACCGTAGCAGCAGGGTCAGGGTCACACTGTAGGGTCACGGTCACGGAAGTGGGACCCGCTAAAGCTAAATTACTTTTCAATGAGAAGCGGGCGTCCAAGGCAGCTGGTTGGGGGGACGCAGACCAGAGAAGTTCGCCGTTTGTGTTCACGAATCGAGAACACAAGGTACGGTCACACGTGAATGAAAAATCTTCTCCATTCCATCTTGCCTCGCTAAGAAAACTAGGGAAAATCGCAGCCGTCAAACACGCACGTCCTTGGGTTTTGCTGAGGCTGTGTATTTAAGGTCAAAGTTTAGTTAATCAGTGTTGAACTCTAGATGAAATGAAGATGCAAAATTGCTTTTCCACAACAAGTGGATCTTATCAATGCTGGTGTTGACAAAATTCCTGCTTTTATAAAAAATTGGCATATTATGGGCTGAAAACAGAACATGTCAATTAAAAGTCACCCCAGGACCTAGCTGTTTTTTGTAACGGTACACTTGGTACACTCATATGTCATCAAATTCAAATGTCAACGTTAATGTGGGTCCCTTTCTCAGCCCCTACCCCAGCTGCTTCATGCTGGGGTGCAGTTACACTTTACTTCGCCCCTTCAAATGGAAGTTAACGGGAGGCGAACATTGACCGGTATCAATTTCACATAAGTGTGACCATCCCCTTATACAAAGGTTGCGAAACTACATGAAGGGTATATGTAGACTGTCACCATTGTTTGTACACTAAATTGGTCCACTTTTCTAACCCATGCTGGTATTGGCCTAGGCTCCATAGAATGAGTCTGGCTGAACTAGGCTTGCCCTGTTTTACATCACAAAAAAAACTTGCGTTTTAACAGGGATGTGTAGACACTATATCCACCGTAGATTAAACAACTACGACATTGTGTGCTAGTTCAAGGGTAGATTAAGATGGCCGCCAGTATAAGTAAGCAATTTGTTCCCGTTTTAATAATCACTGTAGGATTTCATTAAATAATGAGACAAACAAACCTGACATTATGGGAATACGCAAAGTTTTGTTTAGTGTTTTCCAGGGGTACTGAAGTGAGCCGTTTAGCGCCGTCTCAGCTATGCTTGTTGTCAAAGGAGTAGCTCGTCGGGTTTCCTAGGATACCCAACATGCCATAGTGGAGATTGCGGATTGTGTGTATTGTTGTGCTGCATTTCTCATGTCAAATGTTTTTAGGACTTTTAGGAATGTGTAAGACTAATATTTAACTGATTGCTAAACAAGGTTTGGCAAAAATACACTTAAGAGTATTTTTAGGAAGCATTTTTTTTTTAAATTCCTAACAAAAGACCATCACAATGTGTTATGAAATATACATCGATCAATGTGATAGACGACCACTTCTGGACATGGGGGCAGGTCCGTCTGACTTGCGCCTGAAAACTCGCGCTATATTTAAAGTTGCAGGCCGTCGGGCTTAACTGTAGGCACTGTATTGTTTAGATATCACGTATACTTTCAGCACGATACCAGTATATCACGACACCCCTAATCAGTAGGGTTAGGGTTAACCCTGAATCAATCTGGAACCCTGCAAAATTAAACTGGAGCTCATGAGATCTGGATGTCTCATGAGGCTAAACTGGGGCCACACACACACACACATACATACACACACAGTGTAAGATAGCTAGCACCGCTGACCTCGGGGCAGGTCACTGCCATTGGGGTCGTAGGAGTAAGGGGGCGGAGCCATCACTGTTCCCAGCGGCTCGCCCAGCTCGTTTACCAACCATGGAGCAGTTGTGGGGATCGCCATAGCGACTGCACAAGAGCCACATGTTAGGGCGTGCGTCAGCCAGCAGTGGAAGCCCTGGTGCGTGTACGTACCTGGGCGGGGCTGGCCGGGGGGCGGAGCCACGTGGGAGGAGGATGAGGAGGGGGAAGAGGAGGATGAGGAGGGGGAGGAGATTACAGCAGGAGTCTTCACCACCTAGCGTGCACACACACACACACACTTGATGGGCAACCTTTGACCTCAGCCTGCAAGATGTCAACATACTGTAACCCTTTCTGTATTACACTTACACAGATAAATGCTTTCATCTCACTGATAAGATGCCATTTTAAACGCCAGATTATTTACATGCCGGTGCAAAAGCTTGGCATAGCAACAGTAACCAATAGTAACCTCATAACTGAAACTCATGAGGAAGGAAAGCACTTCTGCCGTCAAAAACAAAGATCTGATGTTTTGTCACCTTTGCAGCACAGTGGTCAGATATTTATTATTTTAATGCACCCACGGTCTGACATGCATCTTTGTTACCCAGAACCCCCCGAAAAAGCAAACAAAGAAATAGTATCAAAATACATTTAGAGAGTTTTCACAGCGCTCGACTTTTCCCACATTACGTTACAGCCTTATTCCAAAATAGATAAAAATAGAGTTTTTCCTCAATTCTACACACAATACCCCATAATAAAGCGGAAAAAAAGTTAGAAATCTTTGCAAATAAAAAAAACATGACACTCAAAATGGAGTTCAGGCACATCCTTTTTCCACTGATCATCCTTGAGATGTTTCTACAACTACATTGGAGTCCACCTGTAGCAAGTTCAGTTGACTGGACATGATTTGGAAAGGCACACACCTGTCTATATAAGGTACCACAGATGACAGTGCATGTCAGCGCACAACCAAGCCATGAAGTCCAAGGAATTGTCTGTAGACCTCAGAGACAGGATTATATCAAGGCACAAATCTGGGGAAGGCTGCATAAAGATTTCTGCAGCATTGAAGGTCCTAATGAGCACAGTGGCCTTAATCATCCGTAAATGGAATAAGTTCAGAAAGATACACGCTCTTCCTAGAGCTGGCCGCCCGGCCAAACCGAGCGATCGGGGGAGAAGTGCTTTAGTCAGGGAGGTGACCAAGAACCCGTGGGTCACTGACAGAGCTCCAGCATTGCTCCGTGTAGAACCTTCCAGAAGAACAACCATTTCTGCAGCACTCCCCCAATCAGGCCTGTATGCGCACATACTCTACCAGTGGCCAGACAGATGCCACCCCTCCGTAAAAGGCACATGACAGCCCGCCTGCAGTTTGCCAAACAGCAACTGAAGGACTCCCAGTCCATGAGAAAGAAAATTCTATGGTCTGGTGAAACAAAGTGAACTCTTTGGCCTGAATGCCAAGCGTCATGTCTGGAGGAAACCGCTCATCACCTGATCAATACCATCCCTATTGTGAAGCATGATGGTGGCAGCATCGTGCTGTGGGGATGTTTTTCAGCGGCAGGAACTGGGAGACTAGTCAAGATGAATACAGCGATGTACAAAGACATCCTTGACCATATCCTGCTCCAGACTTGTTCCCTCCGTTACAGAATCGGAGACGCTAATCTCTGATCACGCATGTGTGTGCTTGGATCCAACGCTTCAAAGTGAGACGGAACACATAGATGGCGACTAGATGGCTTCCGAAACTGATGAAAGTGCAACAAATTAAAGAGGTAAGAGGGCCTGACTGCAGGGAAAGCCCTGGGCCTGATGGTGTCACAGCACAGAACTGGCTCCACTTGTTGTAATAATAATACATTTTATTTAGGGACACCTTTCAAGACACTCAAGGACATCTTACTTTACAAATACAAAGAAACTACATATACATTTGACTAAAACAGGAGCATACATATTACACATACAAGTTACAAAAGGAAGACTGGATAGATATTTCAAATAAAATGTGTTTGTTGTGGTCAGATAAGGGGAGGACATCAATATTGGCAGGGGAAAATTGTTTTAATATAACTATCAGGAGGTTGGGAGCCAGGGAGTTTAAAAGCAAAGCATTCAAATTTAGTGAAAGACCGGATGGGTACATTAACATTTTGGCTTTCAGCCTTCAGCTTGTCCAACCCCGCACTCTTCATCCAGTGGTGCATGGTTGGAAGGTGTAAACAAAGCCAGGTGGGGCGGCCTGATTAAGATTGAAAAATGTATTTGGTTGTTGTTGCCATTTCTCCGTTAGGCAAAGAATGTCTAGATCGTTCTGAATTATAAAATTGTGGATGTTATAGGGCTTTGTCAGAGAGGGAACAGACATTAAATAATGCATATTTTAGTGTGACAAAGTACGCAATGGTTGTGGGTTGGGTGAGGATTGATTCAACCAAAAGAAGTGGATATTGGTTGGAGAGTTGCTGCTGAATGTGTAGTTACTGCAAGAACCGCAGTGGATACCTCTGGTACATCTCGGCCGACCCGAGAACTTCAGGGCGATCAAACAGAGCTGGCGGGGCAATGCATGACCTGGACCTGAGCTGCAGCAGCTCAGCCACAGAGCATTCCAGGAGAGATGAGATGGGTACGGGTTCAAGCCACATCAGGGGAGAAGCGAGACGATGTAGAGCAGATGGCAGAGGGATATGACCGCTGTAGTCCTCTAGAGCAGGTGGGAAATGCTGATGCACAGACAAAAGCCCGATGAAAATCTAACAAATTTGGAGTACCCAAGCGATAAACAATTAGGATGAATTCTGGTAAATCATATGTCCTCCAGTTTATGTTTCGATGAGGGATGAAATAGAGCCATTCCATTGTAGTACCGGTACACTAATGTATGCTAGTACCTGTAGCTAGCCAGGACGTTTTCGTAACCTGACGGGATGTAGAGCAACAGGGGATAAAAGAACTTCAGAAATCTCTAAAAATTGATAATTTCACTTTAAAACAAAATAAAAAATGCTGTTAGCTATAAGTGTTACCTTTAACAGCTCACTGCCCCAGAAGAGACTTCAAATCAGAGTTATTTCAGTGGCCTAAACAAGGCATCGTTTACCTGGGCATTTTTTGATCCATTATTTAATATCTCTTGTGATGCCAACAGGTGGGCGACTCTTAATCTTTCCATGGCTGTGAAGGTTAAGCTTAAAGATAATTTGTGTTCCAAAGATAAATTATCTTCATTCTCCCCCTTTGGAGATCTCCCTGTCATACTTTAGATGGTTTGATAGGATAACAGCATTTATTTGGAATAAAAAACCCCGGCTACATTTTAATAAGTTACAAAGACCGGCTGATAGAGGTGGTTTGGGCTTAGCCAAGATGTTGCTTTACTATTATGCTTTTAGTCCAAGACACCTGGCCCACTGGTCACTTCCCCCTGAGAGCTCTGATGAGCTCCGTTCTGGCCCCACTATCACTTTACAAAGCCTGTTAAATTGTGCAATGAGGAAAAACAGATCCAATAATTGCTCACTTAAAAGCAGTGTGTACCAAGGTGGCTCAGATGTTTAAAATGGATCCATGTCTCAATGCTTCTTCAAGTATTTGGCGGAATCTAAAGTTATGTATTGGTAGACCTCCCCATTTTGGGGAGATTGGTTAACAAAAGGCCTCCGGGAAGACCCAGGACCAGGTGGAGAGATTATATCTCCACACTGGCCTGGGAACGTCTCGGGATCCCCCAGTCAGAGCTGGATAATGTGGCTTGGTAAAGGGAAGTGTGGGGTCCCCTGCTGGAGCTGCTGCCCCCGCGACCCGACTACGGATAAGCGGATGAAGATGGATGCATGGTTAACAAAAGGAATTGTTACACTGGGGGATTTATATCTCAATGATATATAGAAATCCTTTGAAGATTTAGTACAGCAATGCACTTCCCAGGTCTCAATTCTTCAGATGCTTGGAACTTCATCTATTAGTGGGGATGTATGGATCCAGTGCCTCAGCCCCACAGGCATCAGAGGGTTTGGAGAGAGTTGAAGAACTATGGGAAAAGCCATGGGGCTTCAATGTAGTATTCCATGCCGATTCAGGGCCTGGGGGATGGAGCTTGGTCAGGCCTCAAGAAGACACGGGAAAGAGATCTGAGCATTACACTGAATGACGAAGAGGTCATCTCATTCAGTTTAAGATTATGCATCGATTCTATTGGACACCCTCAAGAGTGTTGAGGATCGGGTTAAGAGACGCACCAAACTGTTGCAGATGTTAGGAGGGCCACTTTCGCCATATTTTGTGGTCCAGTGATAAGGTCCTGGAATATTGGAGCAGAATTCATGATAACCTATGTCTGATTACAGAAACCCGTGTTCCATTAAACCAGGATTAAACAAGGATATATATTTTGGGGAATCAAATCAATCCCGGCAGGAATAGATAAAGCACAATAAAAGTTGGGTACAAACTAGTTCTATGATAGCTAGACAGATTATTGTTAGGGATTGGAGGAATGAAGGGGTGCCTTCATTCCATGAGTGGGCTTGTGAGACTAGGCTGGCAGCGTTTGAAAAACTGAATGCAATATTGAATGTCTACAATCAAAAATGGGGAAAGTACTTAAGATTTCTGTAATGTATTCCAGAATTGTATTGTGAGTAGTATACAATCACCTTATGTTGTTACAAGTATGTAGTAATTGTTTGTGGTTTTTCTGTTTCTTTTATTCATCATTTTATTGCTATGGTCTTTGATTATGGTTTTTATGTCTTACATTTTGTATGAGGAAATTTCTTCATGCGACATATGTGGTGAAACTTGTAGCATCATACTCAAAGACTTGAGACTAAGTTTTAATTACACACACTAATACATTTGCAACATTTTCAAACAAACTTTTTTCACTTTGTTATTATGGGGTAGTGTGTAGAATTGAGAAACATTTTATTTAAATCAATTTTGGAATAAGGCTGTAACATAAATGGAAAAAGTGAAGCACTGAAGTGTGAATACTTTCCAGATGCACTGTACCACCCAATGAAGGGCTCTGGTGCGTGCGTGTACCTCACAGCTGTGGGGGTCTGGAGGAGCCTCGCTGTCCTGCAGGGTCTGGAGACACACACAAATATACACCACACACGTCATGTTGGATCTACAGTGTGTGTGTGTGTGTGTACCAGGGTGGAGGTGGACTCTGTAGCAGTGTGTGTACACACCAGGGTGGAGGTGGACTCTGTAGCAGTGTGTGTGTGTGTGCACACCAGGGTGGAGGTGGACTCTGTAGCAGTGTGTGTACACACCAGGGTGGAGGTGGACTCTGTAGCAGTGTGTGTGTGTGTGCACACCAGGGTGGAGGTGGACTCTGTAGCAGTGTGTGT
>JAOEGT010058390.1:0-18135 GCA_025447795.1 Speoplatyrhinus poulsoni
CTTGTTTAACCGAATAGCCTATCACTTTGTGTTGTTGCTAGCAGCTAGCAGCTAGCCACCTATCTATCATAGCCCTGAAGCGGCAAGAACAGCTGTGGTTGAATTTTAAAGCAACAGTCACTGAAATCAGGCCGTTATCTAAAGAGTTGTTGTATGATTGCTATTCCACATAAACTATATGGTATTTTCACCTAAGCCCAAGTCGAGGAACTGTGTCAACAAGTGAAAAGGAGCATGAAATGACTCCTTTTAAGTGTGCAGAGCCATATTGTCTGTGACCATCACACACACACATATTCACACATATTCAGAATTTCCTCTCTTTAACTAGACTGAGCCTGTGCTCCTAACACCCCCCCACCCCCCTCTACAGCGAGCAGCATGTGATAGGAAACAAGCTGTCGGTTGTCGGCCATTTAAAGAGCAGATGGTGCCAAGGGGTTGTGACAAAGCAAATAGCCGTAAGGAGGTTTATCTTTCTACGCAGGTCCCCAGACACAGGTCCAATCCAGCTCTTATTTGTAGATATTGTTATGTGTTTTTTTCACTAGATTTTTGTTTTTTTTTATCTTCGGCTTTCTGGAATTTCTCTCGTTTTTCAAAATGAAGGCATCAGAGAGATAGAAGTGTTAGAGTGTACTGTATGAAGGTTAGATTTGGCGTTACTAGCCTCCTCTAGGAATCCCATTAATTCTTTCACATGGGTCAGTTTGTTTTGAAATATGCTTGGGGATAGGTGTGACGTCTTGACACACCGTTTCGCCAGCTATTTAAAGTTGCCTCAAGTAGTGGCGTGTTCTCACAGGTGTACTCTTGATATGCAAATGTTGTTTGTCACATTTCCTAGGAATCCTATTTACTCTTCCACATCCGACAGTTTGTTTTGCTGGGGATAGGTTTGACGTCTTCACACACACTTTCACCAGCTACTTAATGTTGCCAAAGTTTAGCAACAGTAGCTAGATTAGCTAGCTAGTATTAAAATAATAATAAAATATAATAAAACCTATAAGATTCATTTTAACGCAGTGTGAGACTTCTATCATAGCTGCAATTGTGAAATTGACCAAAAATAGTATGTTATGGTTTTCATTCTGCATTAAATTATTATTTAGTATTGCAACACATACAGTACCATAAAGCTTCTGACTCTTACTAACATACAGCCTCTGTTAACATTGTATACTAAACGCTGGGCACAAACATCAATAAACCTCACCAGGGGCCATTTGTGTGACCTGCTCTCTTACCTGTAGTTATAGCTGCTGTATTCAAAGTCAATTAGCATCAGCTTCTGTCGGTCGGAGGTCTGACGCCCCTTCAGCAGCAAGATGTTGCCTGAAAGTAACAAAGAAACAAAGCACTTAAAAGGCCATGTTTGATATTTTTCCCCATTTCATTTTCAAAGAGATCACCTTACGCTTCAGTATCGAGCAGACATACCTTCTTGACAGTCATTGTGGCAGAACACTACAGGAGAACTGGTGGATTTAAGAAGAGACCTGCAAGACAACACAACAACGTTAAGGTTTATTTGCAGAGTGGTCTGGGAGATCATGTTCATGTGTTTTGGGATGTGTATGTAATACATTTGCAAAACAATAATACTGCACTACAATTCACATACAGTATTCACTACAATACACGCGTGTTTGCTTTACAAACCGTATATCCACATTTAAAAAATTACATTACCTATAGATTAGAATGAGAATTATGTCGCGTATAAAAGTGCCTCCATGGTGACGCACCCCCATTCCGTTCAATCTCACCCATGTTTTGCCAACCACCACGCAGCCACCCAGTAACCCAACACATCCTCGCCACAAGGCACTATTGAGCAATAAAGTACACCTGCAAGGCAGGGTTTTATGCTCGTGTTCTGTTTGGTGTCATCGCCACCTGTATAGTGTCCCTTTTATTATTCGCCTGCGGATTATATCTGTCAGCACCTGCGGATTATATCTGTCATCAGCAAGCAAACCTTATTCGAACATAGGGTTGGGCGTTGTCTACAAAGTTGGCATTGGACGATATCTGCTGTGAAACATCGGGATGGACGATGCGATGCCGTAATCGTGAAGGGGGGCGGGGGAATATAAAAATGTATCTTAAATAAGTACGAGTAGTTATAAATTAATTACTCTTTACCATCTATGACTACTATAAAACTGAAGTAGTAATTAATACATTACTATAGGCCTACAGTGCTTATGTTTCATTCCCTTCCTCCCATACTGTACTCACCCGGGCTTTCCTTACCGCACGTTTTCCTACGTAACACCTATGCGCGGGCCTGGCCTAGTCATAGTGATCTCTACCAACGACTTTGGCAAACGTAGTTGGTAGACGTTAGCACTTCTATCTAGAGGTAGCATACTTTGAGTTGATTGCCTACCCAATGAAAGAGGACGGCCAGTGTGGTGTGCAGGATTTGTGGTAATTAAATTACCGCTGAAGACGGACAGACAACGAGCATTAGAGTGCATCCGCGGAATTGACCGATCCCAAACCCCGACCCGTTTCACCTGTCCTCCAATAAAAGTTGATCATTTTTTTTGGAATCTGACACAAACTCCAACTGTCTGTTTACTGTTCTAGCCTATTATGCTGTTTTGTCCAACCTAGTTACATTAACTAGACTGGATAGGTGAGAGGGGGTCGTTCACGTACAACTGGTGCTCGCAAAGCAGCTAGCGATCAACCATCAACGGTATGCTACAGCAAAGTAGGGAAGAGAAGGTGATCCCGATTTTCCTGATCACGGCAATTTGGTGAGTCTTTATCAAAAAGCTTGTTATGCAGTGATCCAGTAGATATGTCTAGCTTAGTCGGAATGCTGCTTTGCCACTATGACAACTTTTTTTTTTTTTTTTAAATCACCATGCCTGCTCAACATCGTGATGTCTGGCAGCCATTGGCGATGGACGTTGGAATCGTATATCAGCACAATCCTATTTGAAGGTGATTGAAGGTTGAAGGACAATTATACATGTTGATTGTGAATGTCTTCCACCCACTTGGTCCACATCATCTGATTTCAATACAGAATCATGCATTTAACCTGCAGCGAGGATAACATTTTACATTTGCTTTACATATGTACGTGCGGTCATACTTGAGGAACTCCATTTCTTGAGGAAGGTTGTAGCTGAGCAGGCGGTTGAATCGACGCAGGTGGGAATCTCTGGTGAATGTCAGTCTCATGACTTGGTTCAGGTACCTAATAAATGTTCATGTTCCTCTATTTAATATCACGTCAAAGCAGCAAAACCTATTTGGCCACAATACACTTAAACCACAAATTAATTTATTAATTAAAACTAATTATTTTACAACATCAGTTTTAGTTGCTACCGTCTGTCTAAAACGCTTCATCTGAATATTTAAGAAAAGAAGAAACATTAAATGTTGACATACTTCTCCATGGTTCCAAACAACCACTTGGGTTCCTTGTTAAAGGGCATCGTCATGTCATGAAACCTGGCCATTTTCTCTGCAACCTCTGCTGAAATGCTTGGGTCACTTAGCTCAGAGGTGTCCAGTCTTCGGCTCTGTAATTGACCAGATTAGCATTTAGTGGATTTCCTTCCAAATATATTATGAATAATCCTCAAATGTTCTCAATGATTTATTACTCACTATTATGTGAAATTACTTTATAGGCTTTCCCTCAATAACATTACACAATCTGTTGTACTATATATTTTTATATACTATATCAGAGAACGTGAAAAAAGATTACATTGTACAGCACCCATTTCTGTTCTATTTACTGTAAACAACTGTCAAGTTATTTGATAGGATCTATAAAAGAACAGAAATAATATCCTTACAATTTAAAGAAAAGGGTGGTTCAATTATTAACTAACCAGACAGATCAGTTTGAAATCAGTTTGACTGTTTACTGTTATATTGCTTTAAACAATTAATGTTAACATAATACATGCACAATACATGTCACTAGAAAACAGATGTTTTATAGTTCATCAATTCCCTTTCAAATCCAACTCAACCATGCACCATTGGAAAGAACACCACACACACAAGCGTGGAACGTACATTTGCTATGTAGTCCCCCCAATGCTTAACATCAAAGCCATGTAGATTCGCGTTAATGGAAGTTTGACATTTTCAACAGTCACATGGTTCATGGAGAAGCAAAACATTTCCAGGAAGTGCTTGGTGGGCAATTTGAATCGATAAATACAGATACATAACTGCAATTCTTGTTGATTAGTAGTCAATAAATGCATCTATTTACATTTAGAATATAATTTCTAGGGTACTTTTAGTATTTGTGGCCAACTTCTGGGAACAGTTTTGAGGTTCCACGATCCGCCATTGCGGAGTGAATGAAGTTGATGCGGCTCTCTTCTACACGGCTCTGGTTAACCTTAGAGCCTGCTGCTACATGCCTGACGCAAACCTTCATACCATAACCCTCTGGCTATCTCCTTACACCAAACACCCCTTTTAAAACAGAAAGTGGGGTTATGAGTCAGTAGCTGGGTTTACAAGGATACTTTTTTGCCTTTCTGAATGGAATCTTTCTGATTGAAGATTTCGGGTTACATGTTTACATCGGTAATCGAGTCTGGTGTTTACATGCTGTGTTGCAATTGATCAGAGTAGAGGTGCACAAACATGCACACATTATGGCTCGGTAATGTAACGTGTCCCATTAAAAAGGCTAAAACCGCCTAGCATCTAGTTAGGCACGTCGGGAGAGTGAGGCTATTTGTGTGACTGGTGGAGAGATGTAGCCTACGGCTCAAGACGAATTCACCACAACTATCTCCCATTAACCTATTTGCGAGTTTAACAATTGTTTTGCCCAGACTTTGTACAGTGGCTGTGCAGAATAGCCTACCGGCATCACACACACACACACACACACACACACACACACACACACAACAGTAGTATCGTAAGACGGGGCTTGCGCAGAAGAACACACAAATTAAGTAATGTAATGCTTACATAGTAGAAGTCTTCTATCGGGTCATGGATCGGGTTATACTACCCCTCTGCTTCGGAATTAAATTTCATTTTGGTTGGGCCTTTCTCTACTGATTGGGGTGTTTATATGGAGCATTATCTTTTGGGTTGGGCTTTTAACCCGATTCCAATGTGAATAATAGGATCCAAGTGACTAATGAATCAAAATAAAGCAACATCATAAAAACCTTTCCTTGATTGACTTCACTTTATTTGACCGAATGGTATTAAATCATGGTGACTTACAGGGACATACTGTTCCAGTCGGCCCTGCTTGAAGATCCCATACAGTTTAGGTCCAAGCTCCCTCTCAGCTAAAATGGCAAACATCACACTCTCCAACACCAATGCCTCTGCCCCCTGAAATCAAGAGAAAGGAAAGAAAAGAAAGAGATGGACAGAGTTAAAACCCCAGTAAGGGTAACAAGATAAGAAATTACAAAAACATCTTTACTGGTGGCGATGGCTGAAGTTTTGCCCCTCCTTTTGTTTGTCTGTCTGTTATTGGACATTGTTAGCATAATGTCTCAAAACATCACATACAGGTTTTAACACGGTGGCGTACAATAAGGACCGCTTTGCGGGGTTACTGTGTCGAGCACGTCTCATTTCGTTTCAGTGCAAGTGACCATTCTTCCATATAAGGACTTTGGTATTACAGAACGTCAAGAGACACCTTATGCTGTGGGAACATGAGGCTGGTGGAAAGCGAGACTGAGAAAACATGGGGCTGTACCCCCAAAAACCCACCCCCTCCTCTGCTCAAACCCTCTGAAGTCTGTTGATCTGCCGTGTTAGCCGCGGACACACTGCAAGCGATCCGCCCGTCGCTTTGTCGCTAAAAGTCGGTCGCTTGTTTACATTCCAGGCTCTGGTTGCCTAGGTATCCCTCTCGTATCTTTCCCACTCGAAATGTTTCAGTCAATCTGTCAGCCAACGATATCCTTAGCTCTCGTTGGTAGTCGCCTCAATCGCGTCGCCTGGAGTTGAGATTAGTGTTGCTCGGTACTCGCCCACTTCGCGCCTCCGACCGTTACTTCGCCTGTCGTCGCATTAAGTCGCTGTATCACTAAATAACTTTTTATTGTCTCTCGTCGCTGATAGTCACTTGCAGTGTGTCCGAAGTATGCCCGCATTCCTGTGATTGACAGGCAATATAGATTTGCCCGATCAATCAGGAAAAATAGGCTGAGATTGGTCACACTAGTTCTGTACATTCCAGGTTAAATATCAAATATGGAAGTCTAGTAGAGAACTTGTGATGACTTGTGATGATATCATGTGGACGCATTCCTAACTGACAGGCAATGTGATGTTGACAACACAGACCCAAGGTCACAAACGCATGCATTTATGTTTTAGATCCAAAGAGAATCTTACAGAATATAAATCTATTGCTTAATGCTTAAATTTGAATGTAAATGACAGAGGCTTTAGAAAAATTCATAATATTTATTTCACCATATCTACTCATAAAAAACTTAAACTTTGTCATAATATAATTCTAGAACCATACTCTTTGGTAGCTGCTTCATAGATCTTAAACAAGCAATAAGGTTAATTATTAAACACATCTATGTTAAGATAGAGAATTGGTTCTGGCCTCTGACTTCTTCGGCTAAGCATTGCAGATTCTTCCTGTGACCCATTTAAAAACACTATCGGATATTTTGTTTGTCTTTTCACTCTCCCAGCCAAGTCTCAGTTAAAAGCTAACTATTATGCAAACAACTTGTTGATGTTTAACTAACTAACTAATCGAAGTTCATAACCATGCATCTATGCCTGTTTTTTTTTTTTTTTAAAGAACACACTTCCTTTGCTAGCTCAGCATTCTATTTGAGAAGCCACTTCCTGTTATTGACAACCACAACAAATTGTAGTTGGGTTTTGTATTCCATTCCCTCAGAATGCAGCAACATTGCTAAATCAAATTATATAATAGCGGCCTTAAGCTTTGACAAAGGTGCTTTGAACCAATAGCTGAATGCTGTTCTACCTTAAAGCACTTCATCTGTTCTGTAAGTGTCATTCTGACCATAAGGAGTATTTTACAGGCACCTTTATGGAGCAGCATATAAAGTGACAAGGAACCACCATTTTTGTTAGTCATTTCCATAGGGCTTCACTTGCATGCAAATTCTGGGCTAGGTGTCAGACATTCTTCAGTAGACGCCTAGCCTATGTGTTTGGTGCCAAGTAGTTAAATGAAGGGATTAGTCCCCAAGAGGATTTAAAATGATCCCACAAGATAGTTCAAAAAAGAGGATTGACGGGAGGTAAGGTAAGATAGAATCACCTTTGCCTTATCCACTCTATGAAGGTTTGTGTGCAACCAAGAACAGTATGGAAGCCTCTTGCATTTAAAACTAATTATAATTAGGATCTTATTTTTGGGTGTGTTGTACAGTGTGGTACATAATGAAAGATGACACTATTACACGCATTCTTAAAAGAGCAGATTACATGATCAAGCACACTGAGGGACCACAATGACATTACGGATATCACATGATAATAGAGTGTGTCTCATTGTGTGTGTCAAATGCCAGCAGCATTTCAAGGAATTTCTTGGTCACCATCAGGGTTGGGTAGGTTACTTTTTATATGTAATCCGTTACAGTTGCTAGTTACCAGACTAAAATTACAATCAGTAAACATCATTTTTGGATGTAAATTTAGTAACATAATCACATTACTTTAGTTTACTTCAATCCTAAACATTGCTCTTTGAAATGCCATCCAAAGCAATTTACTGTATTGGAGCGCCATATCTTTCTATTTTTGTGACCGTTTATGTTGCTCGGGGGATGAGATGAACAAGTGGGACATGATCAATTATTGATTGAGGTTGATAAAAGGTTAATAAGAGAACAGTCGACTCTTTTATGCATTTGTTTTCTGCAAACCATTTTACATTTGAAAGTAATGTTTAAATACCTGAAATCTGATTCAACTATTTTAGCTGGATTACAGTTAGTTTTCTTTTGTAATCAGTTATTTGTTTGCTTGCTTTCATAGGGGTAGAAGATAATGTGTTTTATCAGAATAATATACTTAGTGTTGCTAAGTGTTACGTGTCGCCATGGTATTCTGCTAACAACATTCACTGCTTTGTGGACAGTGGAGACAGGCTCTGGAGTTCAAAAGCCCAGCAGGATGTTGGCTGGGCCTCATTCCAAGCATTTCCCTGAAGTCACTGATGTCCCAGGAGGTCACACAACTTGACCAGATCCAGAGCCATGGAAAGAGAGTTGCACCAACGGAAGTTCAACATTTTCAACGGTTCATGGAGAAGCCAAACTTATGGCAAAAAAGTTAAAGGAATTGCTTGAAAATATTCAATATAGTGAATGAATATATAGCTTCATTTTTTGGTAGTCATCAATAAATGCACCGATTTACATTTAAAATAGAATTTATAGGGCACTTTTAGAGTTTAGGCTAGGTTTAGGCTGTAACTTCCGGAAACTTTTTTTAGGCTCCACGATCCGCCATTGTTGTGAAGAAACAGTCAAAACGGAGATGACACGATTCTCGGGAGGGAGAAACTGGGCTCAAAAGTACATCTAGCGGTATTTGAGGAGGGGGGGAGAAGCAGTGGAGCACTGATAGTAGACAGGAATTAAGGGGCACTCAAACTACAGGGTGCAGAGAGGGGAATGCACTCCTTGCACTTCTAGTTTCAGAGACAATACAGCAATGTTTTTGTAATGTGAGTTTCAACTACAGGGGGAATTCCAGCCACAAACAGCAGTGTAAGACCCGAGGAGATAAATATATCGGTGGCAAGACAATATAACCTATTGGCAATGTAAATGTGGTCTTATAAATAAATAAATAAATAAATAAATAAAATAAAAAATGTGCAAATGTGTTTTTTGTGTGTGTGATGTTTTCTTTGGACTAAAATGGGTCTTCCAGGGTTATCATCAGTGGGAACTAAAACATTAGCACACAGTTAGATGCAGCTGAGAAAGACAGTTACTTACTTGGAAATTATTTTCCTTGTTGGACTGCCGGGAATCCCCTTTATTACAAGACATCTATAACAAAAGAAAAGATCCATAAATATAAATACTAATGCATTAACAAAGGATCCAACGGCAACTATGTAAAAACCTAACAGTTCTCACTCTGTAGACATTATTAGTTCAAACAAACAACTGCGTCTTTAGCAGATAGAAGTACAGAGTAGAGGTTTTGTTTGCCATTGTCGCCTTGGCCATACATAGTACACAGTAGCAAAGAAAATATGACATTTCTATTTGCTATTCACATATATTCATTGTTGAGCTACATACATTTTTAATGTGCAAGCACAGATAAATAACTAATACCCCTAAGGCTGCTCTGACTTGAAAGAAATAGCAGCTGTTACCTTGGTGAAGAAGCTACAATGATGACATCGTTTTCTCACTGATAATGCTAGCAATAAAAGCTAAATGTTTATGCATTCATTAGCAATTAAGCAGATGACAGTAAATAGTTAATGTACAACAACTCAGTCGGCTTTGGTTAATGTGTACATGAAAATGAATTAATGTGTCCTTTTGAAAATATACATGTTTTAAATGTTATTTAAAAGGGGGAAAGAAATAAGGAAACAAGCAATACTGCTTTTGTTTTTAATTGTGTTATGGTGAGATCCCCTTTCAAATCTAGAGCTTTGGGTTTCACTTTATGGCAGAATGAACAGAGGACTGTCAACGTAGCCAACAACAACAATGTTGTGCTTCACCTGATAAATGTCACGTATCTATTGAGCAACTACAGTAGGTTACATTAGCAATAGGTCAGATTGAGTCTGGGTAGGGCCATGATCTGTGTATTCAAAGCCACGTCGACTAGTGAGATAAGTGGCTTTATCGCCGCAGATTAACTGCACAAGTGCACCTCCTCAAATGCAAATATCTCTTTATCAGATATGTGGATACTTTACAGGTTGTTTTGGTGTTTTGTGTGTGCAGAAATATAGTTTATTCCTACTTGGTTGTTGTTTTAGTTTTTTCCTTCAAGATTGTTTGATTCTGAAGTTCACCATTAAGAATGATCAAATACATGATTACTGAAAGAGGTCTAGATATCTGTTGCTATTAATGAGTTCTAGAATCTATAAAAATGGTGTACTGGGCATAGAACTGATATTTAAAGAAATGTATGAATGAAAAATAATCACCTTTGTACTACCTTAACTATTATACTATTTAAAGACTTTACTCTCCAGCCAAAGTTGGCCCCAGCTTTTTTGCAATACCACAAAAGTGATACGTGTGGATAGAAATGTGAGCTGAGCAAACAACACCCCTTTAGTCTTGGTCCTTGTGTAAGTGGGGGAGGGTCTTTAACATAGGGGGGAGGGGAGGTGCTCCAGCTCTTCTCTGTCCGGATTGTACCTCTTTTGAATGTCCTAGTTGTAGTGCTAGCACTTCCATTAGAGCATGGAGCTTAGTTGCCCTATAGAAGCTAAGTGAAATCATTCCCGTTTCCTCTCAGTGTACAACTGGAGAACTGTGCATCTCTGATTAAGTGGGTCATTGCGTGTCACTGTGTGTGTGCTTTAAATGGACAGTGTTATTGTACCAGAATGCAAACACACCAAGTGCATATTGCATATTATATATATATATATAGACTATATTGCTTGTATATTTGTGTTTGAGTTGGTGATACACACATGGGTTCTCCCTGTATAAAATGTGCCTACATACATAAGTTTGATTTATCGATTAATTCATGTAGTGAATTCAACCTGGTAAAATGTTAACTCGTTGATTTGTTCTACAGAAAGTTACATAGGTTTGTTAGATGTTTGTTTACCTGGAAGTATTGCCATCTTCTCTAAGTGAATGTCTAATTGTTTCAGTGATAGTTAACAATGTCACAGATTGTTAAATCAGCTCTAGGCATCCCACCTATTTTGTTTTTTGTTTGTTTGTGCCATACGTCCATTTTGAATGCAAAGGTGCTTTATGTCTGGTGCTCTCTCTCTCTCGGTGAACCAAATATCAACAATAATAATACTAATGATAATGCCAGTCATTAATGATACCTGGAATCTCCAAACTATGAAATTAGAAAGAAAGAAAAAAGAATGGGAATATAGGCTATCACGAATGTCTCTTTTTCTGTCTGTCTCTCTTTTTCTGTATGCCCGGCGACATGGCCCGGGTCCTGTTAAACATGCTCTATGTCTTTGTAGTAGGCTGAGATTTCAGAGATCTCATACTGTACCGTGCTGTTTTGGTGGGTTCACCTGGGAACAAGAGTGCTCTAGGCACGCTCCTTTGGATGGCCTACGGCACAGAACACATGCATGTACAGCCATGGGGGTACATCACCACAGACAACTATGGTGAACATGCACGCACACACTCGCGCGCACACACACACGCGCGCACGTACACACACATGCACGCTCACTCATAGGGGTAATACAGAGGTATAGACTCGCTACAGCACATGATATGAAGGCAGACATACTCGCACTAGGCCAACCTCTGATAATGGCTGTCACACTGTCACATCACAGCAGGTTTAGCCTACTGTCTTTTTCCTGCATTCTGTGGTGAGAAACCTAAGCAGATACAGTATACTGAAGTGAACGTTGTTTCAATTGGCAATACAGGGGATATTCATAATGAATTATATTAATTAGTTCATAAAAAAAGAAAACTTAAATAAAACAATGTATGCAGCAATAATTGATGCAGTTAAATGAAATGCTGTTTAAACATGTCTGATAACAAACACATGACATACCATTATGGTAATTTCAATATTTTAAAACAATTAAAAAACATACTTATATTATATTACACAATGAATAGCACAGGTTTCAATATTGCCCATAGTGAAATTTAAACAAGTAAATGTGGGAGGGTTTGTTCACACACTCAAGACTCATTTAGTGTATGGTATTTCTAATCGCACAGAGACAAATTCCTACACACCTGTAAAATGGCTCCATATATGCGTAAGAGGACGCTCCTCGGTTCATCCCCAGTAATGTTCACGCTGTCAGGAAGCGCGCAAAGGAACAACTTGTTGCTCAGGCCACCCCTGGTAAATTATGTGGTATGATTTGTCAGAAAAAGAAAAAACGTGATATGTGATATATTTTTGTAATTTTTTTTTTTTTAAGATTTAAAATGTAAATATATACATGCAATGTTACAACGACTTGTAGTTAGATACTTCACACAAATGATCCTACATATATGTTAATGAATGCAAATATTAAAATAAAATAGGCTGTCGCTAAAATCCAAGACAATAGAATTAGCCCATCCATGATTTTTTTTTTTTTTTTTTTTGCCTAAAACAATATGATATTGGTAGTTATCCCACCACACACATTCATCGGTAAATCCGTGTAATAACGGCGTAGCATAGCTACCTTATGACGGTGATTTGAAAATCGTCTTCAGACACGGTTTTCCATTCTCCGTGAAGAAATGCTTTGCACCACAGATAGGCCTTGCGCTTGGTGTCCACGTCTGGCTGATCAGGGCGGATGCTAAGTTCTTCGCACTCGGTTTCGGGTTGAACATGCAGAGCGTTTTCTGTTACAAGAAGACCGAGGGACATTGACGGGGAAGAAGAAACGCCATTGATGAATTTAGTTTTCATTTTGTGGAGAAAAAAAATATATATATTTTCTTCTTTTAAGTAGAAATCTTAGACTTGAAATAAAAGTGGGCTATTTAACGACTCAGTTGTGGAAGCAGAAAACGAAGTCACGCTTTTAACAGCACCGATTGCTAGTCGACTATTGAATGAATCAACTCGAGCAGATGCTACGCATTTCAGACAGAGGAAGAAGCGTAGTATCTTATGTAGGCTATAGACTACGTCACACGGCCGCACCCTTGTCCCACATGCCCAGCCCACCGAAATATAAATTAACTGCCATGTCCTCTGTCAAGACAATGGCAACACTGTTATGTTATTATATACTTCTATTGTTATTGTAAAAAGGTTTGCAAACATGCGTGTTTAATAAGGCGCGTTAGACGCAAGCTATATACCTACATTACTACATATTACAATGGCGCTTATTGGTTGACCTGAAAAAGTAGTCTGGATGGACCAAAACGGGTTCACGAAATATGTTAGAACAATGAACGTTGCTCATTACACCATTAGCTTATGTGTGATCAATGTTGAGCCATCATTGTGTTAAAGGTGGGCTATTTAACGACTCAGTTGTGGAAGCAGAAAACGAAGTCACGCTGACGCCTCTAGTTACAATATTATGTACATCACAAGTGCATCACATTGCAAAACGTGTTTTAGTGAGTGAGAATGTGTTTAAAGTTTTGCAAAAAGACTCGAAGATCTACAAATTGTGTCTAAAAGGTGAAAACTGTTTTGCCAAAGGAGTGGTCGATTCAATAAATTAGTTCAGGCTATTGAGCATTTGGTTCAGAGAACGGGTTTTAGTGTTTTTGCAATAGAGAAAAACTGTAATAACAACATCTGGCAAATAAATGGTGCCATCTACTTGTTGAACAGCATATTCAACATCAAAAACTCCGCCCGGCGGTGGGACAGTAGACATGAAAACATGTACTCCTTCTTCCAGCTAAGCGCAATTTGATGACGTCGTCATGCGACAAAAACATCAACAGAGTTCAGCTGTTAGCTATTTCAGCCTTGCTGCCAACCTATTAGACCGTTATAAAGATACTTTTTGTTGTATTTTACTTTGCACAGTATTACTACGTCCTCATAAAAAGTGTTCTTGGTTCACAACATTACAAACCCATATATACTCGGTCGTTTTTTAATTTCCACCGGTAAGAACTCATCCGGCAAAAAGGTACCGTTTCGTCTTGTTGTCGTTATACACGATTCAGCTGTTTATTGTCTTCTATGTGTATTTTGACATAATCATGTTGCGCAATACTGACCACGAATGAGACATTAAGAGCGAAGACCCTAGTCAAATGACCACATTTGTCACGTCGTCAGTACCGTATTATTCTATTGTGACCTATGGCAGGCCTACCGTATATTGAGACGTGCAACTATTTCAACTTGTTACTTATTATGAAGCTATTTGGTAATTTTCCTCAACCCTTTCCTTCCAATCAGGAGACACCAATACCGGAGATATGGCAAAACCAGCTCACAAGAACTCCCGATGGAGAATGTGACCGATGCGTAGTGATCACTGACCAACGATACTATTCAGCTGTGAGAATGTCACCTCGGAAAAGGCCTTTGGTTCCTATAAGCAGCCGGAGAAAAGCTGCAGACGACGTCTTTCCTTTCAACTTGCTTCCCGTGGAGTGCCAGCTGCATGTTCTATCCTTTCTGAATGAAGTGGACAAGTGCAGTTGTGCGTTGGTCTGCTGCAGTTGGAGCTGCATTGTCCGCTCGTGGAAACTGTGGCGAGTGGCGGACTATTCCCGTCGTGGAGTATTTCACCTCGGTCAGGAAGGACTGCTTGTTTCCAACCGTGAGTTTGAGCGCTGGAAAGCTTGGGTTCACCATTACACCCACCACCTCATCTCCCGCCACGCCAGTCTGCTCACCCTAAAGGCCAGCTTTGACCTGGGGGACAGATGCAACAAATGGAGCGAGCTGCTTAGCCACCTGCTGGATAATGTCCACTGCAGAGATCTAAGCCAGCTGGATCTTAACTGGACATTCAACCTGTTTGAGCCTCTGGATCTTAGGATTCACGCCAGTTCAAGCTCCCACCAGGACAGCATTACCAAAATGGACCAGGTGGGCTCTTGCATTTATATCTGTTTTATGGCCTAATATGGTTCTGCAATACAATATTCACTATGTGTATTGTAATTATTTCTTTGAAAATATGAATTGACCAGAATTTGTGTTTTACAAGTATGTTTTTAAAGATGTTTACTTTCTGAAGTATACCACATTGTTGACCTTCACTACATTTAAAAGAAACAAGCGCAGCTATAGTTTTGCCATAATCATTTCTTTTCAACGTGTTGGATTGGTTGTGTTTGACTGATTGTCAGGTGGCCAGTTTCCAAGACCTGCTGGTGAAGCTGACTCACAGCTGCCCTCGCATAGCTAAGATGAGGCTGCACTTCGACTGGTCCGATCTCTCCGTTTCACTGCTCAGCCAGTTCCAGCACCTGCGCGTCCTCGAGCTCAAGTACTTCTGGGTCTTCAAAGGCGTCACGCCGTCAACGCTGCAGACCCTAACCAAATCCTTGCCCAGCCTCAAGTCTTTGACGTTACACATCCTGGTTCCCCTGAGGAACCTAGGAATCTCCTATACACTGGAGTCGCTGTCCCTGGAGTTCTTAGACGTGTCGCCGAGTAGAGGACTTGTCTTCTCTTGCCTGAAACTGCCAGCTCTACGTGAGCTCCGGGCCAAGAAGATTGTCCGCGGGATCACGCTGGACCGAAGGACCCGACTGAGGATCCAGAGTAGGTGGCCTTGTCTCCTCCATGTCCTGCGGGACGGGACCCCTAAGCTCCAGGCCCTCAACAATGAGAGACTCTCCCCAACGTGGAGGGAAGAAAGCTACGGAGAGTTGACGGCCATCTTGGATGAGTGCTGCTACTGTATCCAGCATCTAGATAGCTGGCTTTGGTGAGCTATTATTTGCTAATTCGGCAGCTTTTACTGTACAGTTGTGGCTGTACGTATACCAGAGGACAGACTGTTAATTTTATGGCTGCAGTAAAGTGAGAGAGGTCCTCATCTCAGCTTCAGAGTGTGTCAATCATTGCCTGCATCTCCTACGCAAATAGAGAAAGAGGATAATTTGTAGTCTCAAATAATCTATAGATAGATATTTATTTGCCAAGTAGTCGGATGTTTGGGCTAAAAAGCTTTTAACAGTCTTGACTGCAGATATACATTCCCAGCCATAATCAATGATTTCTTAATTAATTGGAAAGAAGAAAAATGGTTCCAAGTAAAAACAGAGGCATTAAGTGAAAGAAAAGTATTACAGACTGTCAAATGTTTAACTTTATTGTTGGCTAGTGGCTGTTAAGAAGACATAACAATTAGTTGATTATTTGACCAGAGCATGTGGCTGTTTTTCTGATATCCTCAAACAGTGCTTCATGCTGACTGTATTATATTGTGTTTTTCTCACCCTGGCACAGTGCAAAAGACAATTGGATAGAATTAACTGAGTTAATTGGGATAGATGAGCAAAACAAACCTACTAATACATAAAGTGTTCTTGCTTCTGAGAGGTGTGGACAATGTAAGGCTAGTTAAACATTGAAAGTACAAATTATGTGTGGATGCCATAGACTGAATATAATGTATCTGCCAGCAGCTGACTGTACAGGAATACAATTCATTTCAATTTGAGTGTAGTGTTTTCTGTTGCCTAATTATGCAAAATGTAAATGTCCACTGCTGTGAAATGCTTGCTGTTGATAGAGTCCAGGTCCAGCCCAAAGACCTGTTAAGTAGGTGAAATCTGATGTGGAATGCTGCAAGCTTCATCAGGGTTCTGTGCTGCACTGGACCAGTTTGCACAAAGAACACATTTGACATGATATTCCTTTTAGATTATGTAATTCTTATATTATTTTTTTAAAAGTGTGTCCTTTTAACATCTGTTGTGTTTTTGTCCAAAGAAGTGAGATATAATTGTATGAATTAAGAACACGGGGTGGGGGGGGGGGTCATGAATGCTATAATGGAATGAATAATGGACATCCATTATTAGACAACTTATTCAAATAAACGTTTTCAGTGGCACTCATACATTTCATAAAGATACCATAAAAGCCTACAAGTATGTACTGTACCCTTCCCCACAATAGGGTCAGGGCTTATAAATAGCATGTGTATATTAGTAAAATACTTTTAGTTGGACTTGCACATTTCATGTGGTTAGATCTAGATGGATATACATCCATAAACCGTCTGAGTAATCTACACGCTAATCTGTCTTTAGCAATGTGTTGCTAGATGATTCACGTGCTCACTTGGCCAAATAGACAGTTGGTTGAACATCCATCCATCCATCCATCCATCCATCTTCTCTCGCTTATCCTGTTGGCAGTTGGTTGAACATAGCCAATACAATTTATTTATAATAAAGCCATTGCATAAAGCAACTGCAGACACAAGAGAACATGTCTATAATAGTTTTACAGTGGTATAACTATAAACTCTTACGCATTTAAACTGATTTGGTTAAGTTATTAGGCCTATAGTTATATTAGTTAACACATGGGCATATTATATGTAGACCCTCTAACCAAAAGGTTAAAGGGTGGTTATAGTGTTTATTTATTTACAGTAGGGTAACTTTTGCTCTCTTTTGAAATGCTGCATTTAGAAAACTATACCTTAAAAGAGAAATGAACCAATTTAGCCAGTAATGTTTAACCACAATACATTTGCCTGTGAGTCCTTGTGTTTCTGTCTGCTTGCATAAGCACTACGTCACATAAGCAACTGTATTTATGTAGCCTAATGACATGGAAACAAGTCGGGAAGGCAGGTTCTGCCAGCAAGCTGCCGTAGTCGACTGTAGGCTCCACCATGCTGATTTTCATCTAGGCTATCGGCCTGTATTTGCCTCTTCTTCTTCCTCTGAATCCGGAGGCCCAAAAATTTTCCTCCAGGACCTCCTGCTCTCCCCATGCTGGGAAATCTATTTCAACTGAGGCTTGGGAACCCTCTGAACGACATAGACAGGGTAAGGTCAATTAACAAATGAGGAGAACATAGCCTATTTGCTCCATATTTCTGTTGTTGATGTTGTTAATAAAGTGTAATAAAAAATGTATGATGTTTAATTAATACGCCTCTCTATTAAAACATGTTGATAATATAGCCAGAATGTGTCGGTGTGATCAATGGCTGTTTGGCTCCATGTGTTTGACTTCTGTGGCTATGTAAATATGTCTGAGGGTTAAATACACAACAGAACTTTCAAAAAACACCTGACATTTGATTGGATGAACAATCTGGTTGTTGTTTTCACTCTCGGCAAAACTACCCCCCCCACCCTTCTCCTCTTGGACATATTGGACATATTGGCAATGATTCCTAGGCTTTCCAGATTCTCGTGGTGAAATTAAACTAAAGATCACGAGATCAGGAAGGTCTCGCGATGTTAGGTTGGAATATAACTACCCACTGTCTCTAGTCTAAAATATATT
>JAOEGT010058400.1:0-14716 GCA_025447795.1 Speoplatyrhinus poulsoni
AGAGAGAGAGAGGTGGGGGAGAGAGAGAGATGATGTGTGAGGGAGAGCGAGAGAGGTGGGGGAGAGAGAGAGACAGAGAGACAGAGAGAGAGTGAGAGAGAGAGAGGTGGGGGAGAGAGAGAGATGATGTGTGAGGGAGAGCGAGAGAGGTGGGGGAGAGAGAGAGAGTGAGAGAGAGTGGCTGAATAGAATGAAGTGATATACCAGCTAAGTGGAAAAGTGGATTAGAATCCACAACAGAAACGCTTTGGTTGGTTTTATTGCAGCTTTGCTGGCGCGTGCGTGCGTGCGTGCGTGCGTGCGTGCGTTCGTGTGCGTGGGAGGGAATGCTCCGCTACTGATCTGTGAATTTGCTGTTGCTGAGTGTTAGTCTGGTGGGGCGAGAGAGAGAGAGAGAGAGAGAGAGAGAGAGAAACAAAGGCAGCCGTGGGTTGGAGGGATCGTCTCAGCACCAACTGTCTGCCTTTATGAAAGGGCTCAGCGCCTGACTGATAGGACTCAATGGGGATCTGTCACATAGCCACCACGCACCCCATTGGGGCGCGCGTGCGTGCGTGCGTCTGTGTGTGTGTGTGTGTGCGTGCGTGTGTGTGTGTGTCTGTGTGTGTGTTCTGTCCGCATTGCAGGGTGTGATGTGTGTGTTTGTTTTTTGTTACACGTGTCCCTTTTAGTTTACGGTAACACACACTGGGCATTGTCAAGGCTGGGGCTGTTGTTATGTGGTGCGGTCTGCACCACTTTTTGGTTGCGTTCCCATATGCAGAGCCAGGGCTGCGTACGAACCAACCAGGTATTTTCTCCCAGCATGCACACAGAACCGTGAGCGCGGGAGATATTCGCTGACTCTACCTTTTAAACGGTAGGACCCGTCTCTTTGAGTCTCCCAGAATCCCATGGTCCCCATTAGGAGCCAGTGACCTCTGACCTCTGCGCTGTCTCTGCTTGGCACACACACACACACACACACATTCATAAACACACTGCACACTGACACACACACACACAGGGTCTCTCCAGTGGCTTCTGTAATTGCTGTGACAAAGAAGGTCTTTTCCAAAGATGATGTAAAATAAGGCCATGCTGCATGGGACTACTCTGCCATAATCTGACCTAGATTCTCTCCGTCTGTGTGTGTGCGTGCGTGCGTGCGTGCCTGCGTGCGTGCGTGCGTGCGTGTATTTGAATGCATTGAAGGATAGCCTCTTGAGATGCAGCATCTCATTTTGGAGGTGGTCCTTTGAACACGAGTACAGAACACAAAAAACATACAGTAATGCAGTAGTCACAAACATTACAAAGATACTAATCCCATCACTGTGTCTCTTCCAATGTGAGTGTTTTTCGCTTGGCTTTATTGATTTCGGCCCTTCCTTCCAAACTGTGCAAGGACTTGTCCATGATGCTGGGAAAGTCGGATGTTTGCGTACCGTAAACGTGTGGAGGAGCATGTGTGTTTGTGTGCGCGTCTGTGCATGTGTGTGTGTGTGTGTGTGTGTGTTTGTGCGTGTGCGCATCTGTGTGTCTGTGCATGTATGTGTGTGTGTGTGTGTGTGAAAAACTAGACAAGACTTCTAATCGAGACCTGCTTTTATATGTCAAACATGTAGCAACCCGAGGCCATTTAAAGGGACATGCGTCTATATGGGACCTGGCTTTTATTTTAAGTTTTACGGTACACACAGACATTGGGGTCCAAGGGGAAAAGGTTGGCAACCACTGGTATACAGGACATTTCATGTTTACAGTATTGCATACCGGACCTAAAGAGGACCTTCTTCCTAGGCGCTGTGTGCGTCCGCGGTGCAGCCCGACGTGCTGCGGACCATGGCGCTAGTGTTCAGCGGCGCCGACGTCTTGTGCTCCACGGGGGACGCCACTGCCAGCACCCCCTACCTGCTGGCCCAGGGGGCCGGACAGAGGCTGCAGATGGAGTTCCTCCACCACAACAAGCTATCAGGTAGACCCGCCCCTTTCCTCCTCCATAACAAGCTCTTGGGTAGGCCCCGCCCCCTTCCTTCTCCACAACAAGCTCTTAGGTAGGCCCCGTCCCCTTTTCCTCCACAACAAGCTCTCAGGTAGGCCCCACCCCCTTTCCTCCTCCATAACAAGCTATCAGGTAGGCCCCGCCCCCTTTCCTCCTCCATATCAAGCTCTCAGGTAGACCGCCCCTTTCCTCCTCCATAACAAGCTCTCGGGTAAGCCCCGCCCCTTTCCTCCTCCATAACAAGCTCTCGGGTAGGCCCCGCCCCTTCCTTCTCCATAACAAGCTCTCAGGTAGGCCCTGCCCCCTTTCCATCTGCACAACAAGCTATCAGGTAGGCTCCTCCTACCTCCCTCGTCTTCATTTCCATGACGATAACTTGTGAGTCGTCTCCTTTGCACAACAAAGGGATTTAAATCTGGGAGCTGCCCTCAACATCTGTCAGCTAAACTAAAAGCCTAATCGGTCAGCAGTCTAGAGAGCTGGGACTCTGATAGGCTCATCAGAGTTAGCTAGTTGTTGTTATTATTAAAATGTGCATTATTATTGCTTTTGTTGTATATTGTATATTTCTTTGTTTATTTATATTATGTTTATATTTCATTTTATATGATCTTTGCTCGTGTAATAGCGTGCCTGCAGTCGATACGCTGAAGAGATGCCTTATATGTGTGCTTCATCTGGCCGTGTGAGCGAGAAACAAACCTTTGGCTTTATAGAACAGCAGCTAATGTATTCACCTGTACAGACCTTGACAGCACCAACATGCTCAGATAGATGTGTACAGAGGCTCTCTAAATAAGTGTGTGTGTGTGTGCATGCGGGGGTGGACATATGTGAAGCCAAGGGGTTTGCCCCATGCATTCACCCTGTTGACTTCATGGGTTTACAAGCCAGCCGTGTTTTACACTCCCACACTCGGCTCAGGTTCAGGTTCAGGTTCGCAAAAAGAGACGCCGTGTTGCACATATATTTATTTATTCTGCTCTAATTATTTATGCTCTCTGCCTCGAGTGGAGTGCAGATGCCAAGGAAATAAAACCCTGTGCGTTTAAAAGAGGCTGCCTTTCTTGAAAGCAAAAGTTTTTCCTCATTCTCTCACTCTGTCTTTATTTACACACACTCTCTCTCTCTCTCTCCACCTCTTTCTTTGGCGTTACCTGTCTGGTTCAGACTACAGAGGTTCCCTAATTGCCAGGCGGGAGAAAATAATACATACCTTTTATTTCAGGACGCCTTTCAAAACACACCTTACGTTGTGCATAGGCAAATATAAATATAAATATAAAACATTTTTTAAGATGTACATTTTTAGAAACAATATACAAATACATTCGAAAGATTTGGGAAATATATACAAATACAATATTATTACATGCTCATTGGGGGAGGGCAGGGGAGTTAAATGTTATAGGCAACTTTAAAGAGATGGGTTTTGAGAAGTTTAGCAAAGGAGGTGACAGAGTCGGGGAGGGGTGTGCGTGTGTGTGGGGTGTTTGGAGGTGGAGGGGTTAGGGGGGGTCACCTGGTTTCCATGGCGACGTCCTGAAGCGAGACGCTCGCGTGCGTTTGTTGCGCATGGCGGCCCCTTCTGTTTCAGCATCGTGTAATAACCCTCTGCACACCTTCTAATAATAATACGCCTTTACATGTACCGTGCATCGCGCTCAGTGGGAGGACGTGTTATAATTACTGCCTACAGTAGCTAGCCCACGTACTGTGTGTGTGTGTGTGTCTGTGTGTGTCTGTGTGTCTGTGTCAGCGATGGAATGCACTGCTTCTTATGGAGTGGGTTACAGAGTGTGTGTGCGTGCGTGCGTGCGTGTGTGTGTGTGTGTGTGTGCGTGCATGCATGTGTGTGTAAGCTTGTGTGCGTGCGTGCGTGCGTGTGCGCTCGTGCATGTGCGTGCGTGCACGCGTGTGTGTGCGTGCGTGCGTGCGTGCGTGTGTGTGTAAGCTTGTGTGTGTAAGCTTGTGTGCGTGCGTCTGTGTGTGTGCGTGCGTGCGTGTGCGCTCGTGCATGTGTGTGTGTGTGCACGCGTGTGTGTGTGTGCGTGCGTGTGTGTGTGTGTACGTGCGTGTGCGTGCTTGATGTGTCCCTCCCTTTGTGTATCTGTCTAACTTGACACACAGCGAGTCTTAAAAGGCGGAGGCCGCTAATACAAATTCAGGGAGCATCTCCATGCTATAGCTGCACGTTCTGGCTCTGTCAAATGGGAACACAAACAAAGTGGTGCAGACCGCACCACACAACAATATCACAGCCCCGGTGTGTCTGATTTTGGCTGGAAGAGCTTCTGAAGGAGCACCCTGTTAGCATCGCGAGACAAACCTGATCTCGCAAGCTTCAGTTTCATTCAGCCGTGAGAATCAGTCTGGAAAGCCTCGGAATCATTTTGAATGTGTCCGAGTAGCAACTGAACTTTCCAATCAGCGTCGTGTTTATAGCTATACGGGCGTGTTTCAGGTGTGCCGACAGTGAAAACGACCGGATGGTTCATCCAATCAACTGCCAAGTATTTATTTGAAAGTACCTGCCCTTCACAAACAGTTTCAACAGTATTGCTCCATAGATGGACTTGTGACAACAATTCCTCTGGCATGTCAGGATAGCACCCTATGGCATTGAAGTGAAATGTTATTTGGTTTTGTTTGCATTTGCGTTTGTTTTGATCCAGTTCGAATATCAACAAGCTTCCCGCATAATGACTGACTATACCTTTTAAGAGGCGAGTTCAGCCCACCGCCACTACGATGTAAGTCACAAGGTACAGACATGGGAAGCACTGAGCCCCAATGTGCCAAGTGAAAAGCAGCCAGACCCTCTCCCTTCATCCAGTCGTCAGGCCCCCGAGGAGCAGGGGTAGCTAACCCCCTTCCCCCAACCATCCAAGACTAGCCTGAATGAAGCTGCCCTCGTGTGTGTGTGTGTGTGTGTGTGTGTGTGTGTGTGTGTGTGTGTGTGTGTGTATATATAACCTGTTTTGGGTATGAAAGAATTGAAACAATTATAAATTAGTGCTGCTCACTGCTGTGCGGCTTGAAACAAAAATGTCAGCCAGAATCTCCCAGAAGCCCCGGCAATGCTGGTCTCTGCTGTGTTGCTATATTTGTAGGAGCAGGTCATTTGCATATTCTCCTACCCCAGGGTACCTTGTCTCTCATCGTCGATGCAGCCCTTGAGGAGGGCTTGCGCGATGGCTGCTTTTTGTCAAAGTCACCAAATATCTCCTCACATTTCACTATCTTACCGTTCTCTGTGCGTGTTTAAAACAAATGATCAGATACTTCCGCACAGCCCCGGCTCCGTCAATAGTAACATAAAGTGGAGAACATCGGTCACATCAATACAATGATGAGCTCAAAGAGTTCTCAAGAATGACTAACCCTGCCTTTAAGTCAGTCCTCGAAGAGGTGAAAAAGCTGCACCAAAAAAAACAAAAAAACAACGGCAATACCTTTGCCGTCAATACACAGAACTTTCCCCCCACTGGCTCTCCTGTTTCAGTGCTAATGCAGCGGTCGTAAATCACTGTCCGTTTACCAAATGTTCCCAGTTGCTTTCCCTGCTCGAGCACCTGTTTCAATTCATGTAAACAGTGGCAGCTGACAGTTCAAATAAACAACGTGTGAATCCACCAATTAATTCTCCCGCCGTGCGTCCCTGCCAGGACATCCACAGACTGCAGACCCACAAGTCCAAGACAATTAAAAGCAACACAACAAGCGGTTGGTCCGCCAAGGGATTGGTGGTGGTGATGGTGGTGTGTGTGTGCGTGTGTGTGTGTGTGTGTGTGTGTGTGTGGGGGTAGTGTTGGACTCCAAAACCCAGAAGGTCACACAATCCAAGCTGAGTCCCTAAGTGCTCTGTGACTTCCAGTTCACATCCATTTGGTGGTAACTAACAAAACACGCTCTGTTGTTGTAGTCTGAGATGCTCACGTCTCAAACGATTATTAGTTCACGTGTAACATATTTTATGAACCCTGCGTTGACAGACGTCACACTGCCCTTAATTATTCTGGCCCGTGGGAAAATATTCTTGAATATTGAATAATGAATGAAACTCAAATATTCATAAGGGGCTGGTTTCATTTAATAATATGTTCGTATGTACATTTTACATACACATGCAGATACACCAATTGTGAGAGCCTTTCTGATCAAGGTAAACTATAAAAAACCCAAATTAATACTATTATTCCCAGTTCAGTCTCGTTCAAAACATGCAATATATTCCTCATGTCAGAAAACGGAATATATTCCAAACGTCAGACAATAAAGTCAGAACATTGAATTGTAAATTGCTGTGTTTACATAATGATCATGGAATGTAATAATGTGAACAAGACACCAAACTACGTCAGGAACGTTGTGTTTAGGACTGGCTTTGCGCTGAAGTACCTGGAGGCACGCTTTGAGTGAGACCGAGTTAATAAACAGCACAGAGTCTGGCTGTTGACATGTTTTGCCCTAGCCTCTTCTTAAACGGAACACGCTGGATTTGGAGGGAAAAGGTCCGTAGTTACCAGCCCTGTGTCCTCTACGCATCCCGTCTCCCAGCACATTAAATATTCATCCGCCAGGCGTTGGGAGCATAATAAAAGGATCAACACACACACACACACACACACACACACACACATACATGCGCACACTCACACAGCCTAGCTTACAACACACATAGATCTGCAATGCAACGATTTCACACAAACACATGCATCGTGAAACACCCACGTGAACACACACAAGCTTTCAAAATACACGCACACATGCAGGCACACACATCGACGGGCACACACACACACGCACGCACATACACGCACGCACACACACACACAAACACAACAATAACAGAAGTTTGCAGAATGTGGTCACATTTGTGCGTGCAACACACACACACACAGAGACAGAAATCTGAGGTCTTGTTTCAATTTGGCTGCCAACCCAACCCTCTTGTACACACACGTACGTACACACCCACACACACACACACACACGCACAGACAATGTAACTTTACCAGGCAGTCTCAGTCAGAGACTGCCTGCCTGTCAGAGAATTAGGTTGGTTCTCCTGCACTGTGCACGTGTTTTCCAAACACAACATAAATTAATCCTTTCTCTGTGCCTGTTTATGTTTATAAATGTGATTTGCCACATTATTCGTTTATGTTGCTAGTGTGTGTGAGTAAAAGATACAGACCTGTGTGTGTGTGTGTTATCTTGATACAGTCATTTGTTTGTGGGTTAAATGCTTAATTGACCTTTCCCAAGCCCCGCCCCTTTTTGCATGTTCTCCAATAACATTTTTTTAATCTGACGGAACCTTCCAATCAACTGTCTGTTTTGCTGTAATAGCTTTCTATGATGTTTTGTCCTACCTAGTTACAGTAACTAGGTAGGACAAGTGAAAAGGGGCGGGGCTTGGGAAAGGTCAATTGTAAGGCAAATGCATGTGAGATATCACAAATGCCTTTTATTTACAAGCTTTTGATCAGAATTTAAGTACAAATGCATGGTTCCTCTGCCCGTTAAAGAATAGTGCATCAAACCTTTAACTGGCAATGACATAAACACAGCACAGTAAATATCCAATGCTACAGTTAACACGATAACATACTAATTTGACTGCGGACAGCTGAAAACAAGATGTACACAGTTTTAAATGTATTATTTAAAATGAATGTAAATCTTTGAGGATACCTCTTCAGTTGTTTATTAACACAATAACAGGCTGTAGCCATAGTTAAGCGCTGTAGCCATAGTTAAGCGCTGCATCCAATGTTTGTATTCATATGCGCCTCACTGGGCATGGGCGACATATAGCCCACGTCAGACGGCAATGATTGTCTGCTAAACGAGTGTTACTGTAAGCAAAGAAAAAAAATCTCCTAATTATATTATTGCTACTGATAGCTATACTGATTGTGCACATACGATACTTTTTTAAAGACTTTATAAAGATGGCTTTGTCTTCCTGCATTGCCTACAGAAATATTTGACACACTACCCAGCCTGAGCGCTCGCCCGCGTCAGTATTGTGCAGAGCTGCAGCCGCAGAAGTATGTGGGCCTTGCATTAAGCTTGCGAGGCACTTTGTTTTAAGGCAGAAGCGTTGGCTTTCCCGTCTGGTTTTCAGCAGCTTGTCCTCCACAAGGTTTAGCCGTCTTCGTACTGCCGTGCATGTCTCTGTTGTGAATGAAGAAGAACAACATGTTTCCCGTGCACGTTCATAGCACAATACATGTCACGTTGCTTGGTTCCTCACGCGATCTTTTGAGCACAAACCACCTCCACGATTGTTTAGCCATTGTTTATCTCCTTACAAACACGCTCCTGCGTTGGTGTCCCGTGCGTGAATATTCCTCTGCGGTGCGCTGGAGAATTAAACTGGTTAGTAAGTGTGTGTGTGTGTGTGTGTTGGGGGGGGGGTTAAGAGGTTAGGAAGAGTGAGAGCAGATTTTCAACAACTAACCGCTCCGCTGAACAAGATGGAGGTGACACACACAAGCGCACATCTGTCCTGCGTCATTCACGCTCGCCCAACGGGAGTTTATTCCCCACGTTGTTGGAGATGGAGAGAGCATGGGGGAGGTCACTACTGTATATAGTAGTTTACTACATACATACTACACACACGTAATCAAATTATTCAATATTTTATTATTATTATTATTTGATATTTGATATATCTCACACCACTAGAGAGTGTGTGTGTGTGCGCGCGCGCGTGTGCGTGAGACACTCTCACGCTTGCTCCACTGTTCGCCGCCTGTCGGGGATCGTCGCGTGATTGTTGCCGTGGGCGACCAGATGGCTAATTGAGCACTCCGTCATGTCGGCTTCCGTCGCCGGGGGAACGAGCCAATCTGCGCGGGACTGGTGTCCGAGACCGCCCACACACACACACACGTACACGCAAACACACGCACACACACGCAAACACGCGCACACGTACACACATACACACACACACACACACGCACGCACGCACATACACACACAAACACACACACACACACACGTTTGGCCTTAACAAGGTCCAGAATTACACCGTCCGATACAGAGCAAGGTTCTCACAAACCGACATCGACCGTGTTCTGTCTGTAACACTCACTCCTGCTACACACAAACTATTGCTATCACTGAGTTTAGCAGTAACACTGCAAAATGTGAACGCATTGTTTCCGTGGTTGCTGGGACAACTAGGCTTCATGGGACACATTAAAGCTATAGTCAGCTATCGCAAGCTAAGTGCTAAGCTAATTGTCAAATTCAAGAAACATCTCCTCGCATGTCGCTACCTTACCATTGTTGTGCATGTTGAAAAAATGATCTGATACTTCTACTCATCCCAACCCCCCCCCCCCCCGTAAATAGCAACATAAGTGCAAAGTGGCGAACACCGCTCGTATCAACAAAGCCGTAGCACTATGCTTTGCTTCACAACGCATTTCGACGTGTGACATGCCACTGCGGAGGACCGCGGAGCGAAAGTGTTTTGATTTGAGCTCGAAGTTGGCAAGATTGTGCAGCCGGTCGGATGGTCACACTTTACTCACGTAAAGTGTTGTTGTTGTTGTTGTTGTTTTTTCTTCCAATTCTTTCAATTCCCCAACAAACACACCAATACACACAATAACAGAGGGGATTATGGGATTCATGGGTGATTCTGTTTATGTGAGGGCATATCTATTTGTCTTGTTCTAAATGTTGTTGTTCTTTCATTTATTTTATAAACAATGACTAAAGCATTATACGGTCACTTGACCCAACTGAAAGTAATGATAGCTATTAGCATTGGACACGGCTCTTTGACAGCCTTACATATTTAAACTGTCATATTAAAAGGGCACAATCAACTATCAGGATTATACCCAGTAGAATTATATTATATTATATTTTTTTGTGTTGTAGTCAGTGCTGGGCAAGTTACTAGTTACTTATTACTCCTTGAAAAATAATAATACTTTACTAATTACTGGGTATTAAAAGTAATTAGTTACGTTACTAGTTACATTACTAATTTTAGAATTGAATCCTCTTTATTGAAACAATAATTAACTTTAAGAGTCAACAATCAGCCAATGTGAAAACGTGCCTCTCAAACCAGATGGTTGGACAGGTTGGTTCAATTAGCCTACCCTAGCTTTGCTAGGACTAGAAATCTAATTCTTGAACGAAATAACTATTAATTACTTGGATTAGTAATTGTTATAATTTACTGTTTTGGAAATAACAATTAGTTACACTACTAGTTACTGACAAAAGTAATAATATTACAGTAACTAGTTACTCATAACTAGTTACTGCCCAACACTGGTTGTAAGCATGTTGTGAGTGTGGTTCCCCTTGCCTGTACTTTCTAGAATAGGGACAGGGAATAATGTGAACACTGAAAAGTGTAATGAAACATTAACTTAAACAAGAACTCGATTCCCCTATAGCGTTGCTCTGATCAATGGACATCCAATTTTATGCACAGAACCCTTTATATACAGTACATATTCGTGTGGGTCGCATAATCACATTTAAAAAACCATCCATGAGTGAATGAACCCACCTAAAAACAGCATTGCTGAGTTGACAGCAGTGAAACTCTACAGCGATCACAGGCAAACCAAATCTGCTGGCTTGTCAAGTTACTGACATTTTTTTCCCCAAAATTACAACGTGACCCAGAGATGGCGCTGTGACCTCAGGAAGCGGTCAGGAGTGGTGTGGTTTTCAATTAAAGTCATTTTTCCCTTCTAGCTTTATGCAAGGCCTTGAGGTGCCACAAGATAAAAGATCTCTCAGATATAGTTTCGGCTGCAGCACTAAATTGAACCCGAGACATGAAGCTAATTGATTCTGAGAAATGACAAGATTGAATGTTAGAGCACTTCAAACGTACAGTAGTTTATTAAGAGAGAGAGATACAGAGAGAGAGATTGAGATTGAGAAACGGAAGATCATAAAATGTGAAGCTTTGTTAGTCTTATAACAAAGATCATATGTACTTGGGTGCTTATTACTGTGTTAAGTTCTGTCTGCCCCCTTTGTAGGACCAGACTCCTGTTTGAGCACTGCTCCATACTATGATCATAGTATAACAAACTGCAAATAGAAAGGCTTTTAATGAACATGCACTAGGCTGAATCAATATTACATTAACCCAATCAGTGTTTAATGGCAGCACATTCATTTTGGTGGAAATAGTTGCAATGTAGAGTGTTGTATTTTAAACACACACGTCAGTTTTTTGTCTGTGAACTTTTCCCGGAACACTTTGACGGTGACCTTGGCCGGTGACCGGTCAAAGCTAAATTAATTGTGCACACCCCTCTGTTCTGTAAATGAAAAGGGCTGTGTGCGCTTTAAGTAGAAAATAATGCTGTGATTCTGTATTGATCCCTCTCGGCTTTAGCCACAGGCAGGTCAGAGCAACAACTCTAAGACGAGTGGAGATGTAGTGTTTGGCCTAAGGACACACATGCAGGACACCTATACAGGGGGACCTGTTGTGTATGAATCTGTCCAGTTGTATGTTTGTAACATGTTTTATTTTCATTTCTGTGCATTTAAGTATTGTTTTCATGTACAGTATGTGCTTAAAATGTTATACACATATCGGCCAACATGATGTATTGCACTTAGAAAGGTTGATTATTTTAGTTTTTAAACACCTTCCGGCATAGCAAAGCTTTTTTATGCAAACTAATTTGCAGTTTCAGTTCACACCTTAAGCTTTACACTTACACACAACACACACTAGTTTTATTTCAGCATGCCGATCCTTGATGTTCATTGGCACATGTAAAGTTGTGGGTGGAGTCTTTGTTCCCCCATGCTCGTTGTGTACAGTATATTTTGACACACAACTGTCACACAAGCTTCACACAAACTGAAGCGTACCCTTAAAGTGTACCCTTAAAGACCAAACCATGTGTTTTTTTGGACAGGAATGGGTATGGGTCCGTTAAAAAAAGAAAACTCCACGGTACTTTTCGGGTACAGGTCTGTATGTCGTCGGGTCCATTCGGAACGGATCTCAATTTATGGGTTTTTAATTAATGCATATCGGGTCGGGTGAAAAATTTAATTTGGGATCGGGTCCAATTTCATGGATCCGTGAAGACCTCTAAGCAGCACACAAACCAAGCAGTGTACCCTTCCAAGACCAGACATAATTCATACATAACACCCTCTCTCTCTCTCTCTCTCTCTCTCTCTCTCTCTCTCTCTTAGAGGGTAAATTCAACATATGCATTCAGGCATTCAGATGCGAGAATGTTTGAATGGAATGACGAACTGCAGCTTCCTGAGTTTGAGTGGTCCAAAAATTGAGTAAAATGCACCATGCGTTCACCTGGAAGAGTAAGCCATTGGAAAAAAAAGAATTGGGAAGTGGTAGTGGAAATATTGAAGGTAGCCTTGAAAAATTGCTGTGGCTGTGTCCTCAGATGTCCTAGCTATCTATAATCGCAAACAATTTGGTAGCACCAATGTCTTTCTGTCCTGGAGCCACCTGTGGGTTTCTTAGGGGACATACAAGGTCTTATTTTAAAATTATTTTGGGACAGATTGCATTGGGTTCCGATGGATGTTTTGTATTTACAAAGGGAGCGGGTGGGTGGGCAAGGTTTAGTTGATCTTGCTAGTAGGAAAACAGTTTTAGGTTAACATTTTTAGAGTTTATTATACGGGCCAAGGAAAAGTACGTGGAGACCAGTTGAAGAAATAGGTTTAATCAGGTTGGAAACCTAGGGTTTGGTAGTGCTTTCTTTTCTTTTGATTGTTCAAGATTTAAGTTGCTTGTCACCTTTTTATTTCAGTGTTGTAAAAGTGTGGTCAATACTTGAAAAGATAATTTCTCTATTGACTTCTAAAGGAATCTATTCTCACTGAAGCACATTTGGATTTGGCCTGCTAGAATAAAATACTGTTCAGATTAGGGATAACTTCAAGGACTTGCTGGTGTAACTCTGGTAATAATGCTCCGGTGGTGGCCAAAAGGTTGGAAATTTGGTCTATTCAATTGGTGGAGCAAATATTATGGAGGTTCAGAGATTCTTTATCAAAGGACGAAAAGGCATTGCTTCATGAGTCATATAATGGACTTGTTTTTCCAAATAAATTGGACCCTTTTCCTCAGTTGGGTATCAAGCCTAAATGAACTAAAAATCATTGTTGGACCTCTTGTGAAAGTCTCTTAGTGGCGAGTGTTGCTGGATCTTGCGAATGAGAAGGCTTTATATAAAATATACAGTATGTTGTGTTGACTAAAATGTGTTGTGTTGAATAAAACCAAATTGTATTAGAACTGATGCACCTTGAATAAATACTTTGCTATGATATGCTGTATAAATCACTATTGGGAAAGAAAAAGGGGGGGAATTACATTGGCGTATGCTCCATGGTATTATAGCAGTGAATTCACTTATTTATGTGTATATGATTGTTGGTGTAAGAAACTATTTGGAATTTTGAATTTTGGAATGGATTCAGAATTCGTGTTAGACTGGACCATGTTTATTATTCAAAGATGAACTAGGAATATTCAAGAGAACATGGGATTATTAAAACGTGTTGTTCAGTGTTTACAGTCATAGTGACATTTATTTTCTTTTTCAGGAGGAATGACTTGACTTCTTCTGTAGTTTGTAAGTCAATCAAATACATTTAAATTGAATTCTTATTCATAGACTTCCCCAAGATGGAGCTGGCCTCAGGAGACGGTTCCCATGCCGACAGCCCACCCTTCATGGACGGCTTCCTGTATATTTCCTCCGGCCCTTCCAAAGCCCAACCGGAGCGTCGCTGGAGAGACGGTGAGTGGGAGTGGCCTAAGGCCCCGATCGCATTGCTTGAAACGCGTTGTCTGCAAAACCATTGTTTTGCTATGGCCTGGCGTGCGCATTTCTTTCTGGCGCTTCGCATGTTTTCTCTGTGCAATCGGGGTCTAATGTTAGCTAAATGACACGTAGCTGCTAGCTTTGTTGAAAACACGCTGATCTTGTGAGACCGTGCTGATCTTATGAGACCATCCTGAGCTTGTGAGACCATCCTTATGTCGTAGAGACCATTCTGATATCGTTGAGACCATGCTGATCTCGTGAGAACATCCTGATGTCGTGAGACTTGAGCTTGCTTTGCATTGAGGGGTTACAGAATAATACTCTGGGCGAACTGAAATCTAGAGTGGGAATGTCCGGGGTGAGGGGTGTCCCCCGACTTTCCTACTCTGGCGCTGTATAAGTTGCCGGTTAGTCAGGGGTCAAGGCCAGGCCAGTTAAGCCCTGATCCAATTATTCAGTCAATCAATGTTTCAATTGCCCCAATGTGTCAGTTGTCAAACGGTTGGTTGTTGAAAGCAAACAGCAGTGCACACTGTTTTACTAAACACTATAAATGTCTGTCTTTGATAAGCTCTCCATGTCGACGTTCGGTAGAAACATCTTTCACGAGGGCTAACGCCACAAGAAACGCCACAATAAATAAACAAATTCCTAAAAATCACAGATTAATTGATGCAATAATAAAATCACCCTTATCTCCTCCACACCTTATCTTTTAAGGTTATATTAAACCTTTAGGCCCCTATCTTAACAACCGGCGCAATGCGACCCAATGCTGGGTGTGTTGGTCTAAACATGAGGTGTGGTCTGGAGCATTGCTGGGTGTGTTGGTCTAAACATGAGGTGTGGTCTGGAGTATTGCTGGGTGTGTTGGTCTAAACATGAGGTGTGGTCT
>JAOEGT010058411.1:0-18129 GCA_025447795.1 Speoplatyrhinus poulsoni
CCAGGTAGGGGTCCTCGATGGGCAGCCGCAGGAAGTGCAGGATGCACTCGTCCTGGGTGCGGGAGCCCACATGCTCCGACACCTTGTTCCAGTCGTCCTTGTACATCTCCAGGGCCTGGGGGGAGGGAAGGGGAGAAGAAAGGAAGGGGAGGGAGGAGGGGGGTTGTCATCCAGCTGAACACCTTCATGGGAGGGGCAGCCTCTATGTAAATGGGTTTTATTTACATCTTTTGTGTGAACAGACAACAAATGTTAGTACTAAAACGCATTACTCACCTCCAGCAGAAGCAGTGTCTCCTGTTCAGTCCAATCCCGGCTAGAAGCAGAGATTTTGCTCTGTGGAGAAACAGCGTCCATATTCACGCCAGCACAGTAACCAGACCATAATGGTAATACTGTGTGTTCAGTAGCCCAACACAGCAGTAGGGTAACTTAAACTTCACTGTAAACCAGACCATATGTAATGGTAACACTGTGTGTTCAGTAGCCCAACACAGCAGTAGGGTAACTTAAACTTCACTGTAAACCACACCATATGTAATGGTAACACTGTGTGTTCAGTAGCCCAACACAGCAGTAGGGTAACTTACACTTCAATGTAAAACACCGTGGTGTCTGAAGGGCAGAATGTTCCATTTGACTTCAAAAGGATTACATTTTGACTAGTCATTACTATTGTATAACTATAACTAAGGTGCAGGCAAAATACAAAATAGATTTGATTTCCAGTACAGTCAGATTAACAGAGGTGTGTTACATCACATTACTAGTATGACAACAAGAGACCTTAGAGTTCTTCTTGGAGTACAGGTCAGTGCGCAGGCCCAGGTTCTGCAGGTCTGTGGGCTTGTCTTTGCCCTTGTCTGAGAAGGTCAACATGGGCTGAGCTGGGGGCACCTGGGGAGAAGAAAGCCCTTTGTGTTCAGTAGGGAGCTCCTTCTGAACAGATGTAAAGCAATCACTGGAACGTGATAATCAAACCGCAGTACATTATACAGCAGAATTTTATTATCTGAGATTCGACCATTGTCTCTGTGTGTGTGTGTGTGTGTGTGTGTGTACCTGCGCTGGTCGGTGGTGAAGGGGCATGAGGCCGGAGGGTGTATCGGCCAGCACGTTGAAGTGGGGAGTGGGCGGGGGTCCCATGGGCAGCGGGCGGCTCTCAGAGTCCACCTGGTAGTTCACAAGCCCCCACTGCTCCAGGAATGCATGGACCCTGCAGAGATCAGAGGTCAGAGTGAAGAGTAGGACAAACGGATTTCAGTGTGAGAGAAATGCTTCGCTAGACATCACATAAAGGTCAAAGGTTCATAAACATTACTTGAGCATGTCTGCCTTTTATTCAATTCTCAAGAGATAAATTGATGGGGCATTTACAGACAAACCAGTTTATACTGGCTTAAGACAGAAGCATATCTAGCGTGCGTATGGTAACTAACAGTGTGATCCTGTTTTGAACAAACACTACCAACAGATGTTTGACCTCTAGAGATGACCTCCATGGACTTAACCAGCCTTACCTCATGACGGCACAAACGTCCCCCGTCAGGTTCCTACGGCAGGAGGTGGAGGTGAGGTATTCCTGTGGGTTCAGCCGGTATGTGTCGATCATGAAGTTCCTGTAAGCTAGGTAGCTGACAGAGAGAACAACAACAAGGTTAGTGGGCTGGAGGCAAAGCCCACCCTGGTGCAGGTTCAGGCACTCTACTGTGCCTGATAACATGCAATAACAAAAAGTGTATTAACCCTCGCGCTGTACTATGGGTCAAAATGACCCGGTGCACTTGCCAGTAGAGGGCAGCAACCACAACACGGACATGTGACATTCCGCGGTTTGCTCCCTCTGCTGCTAGTCTGCTGAAATGCCTTAGGACAGCGCGAGGGTTAACTTGAAAATAAGATTACTACGGTATACCTTTGAAATGCTGTGCAAAGATGTAAACTGTGGTAATATTGGTGTGTGTGTGGATGAACACAGGCATAGACTCACATCTCTGGAGATTTGGATTTGTTCTTTCCATTGAAGAACTCTGGCAGCGCTCGCCTCTCAATCTCATGGATACTAGGAGATAGAATATGAAAGACATTATAGAGTAACATTTCAAGACGCACTCTAAAAAGAGTTACTTTTGCATGTTATGCATCTACAGTACACACCATTTATAAAAGTGTTGTATGCGCTTACATGTTGTACGTGCACCAATACAAGCCCCGTGTCTCACGCCAGCATTAATTTTCAATTGATTCCAATGGGAGAGCCGTGTTTTTCCTTGCTTATAAAAACGGAAGCAGCTAAGCACTAATTTCACGCCTGGCACCGAGCGCTTCTTCGAGTCGATAAATGTTCACATTTTCTAAATGTAGGTAAAACGCCGCAACCATCACTGTCACTGTTTCCACGGCCATCCAATCGCAGCGGTGAAGGGGCGGGACAAATACCACACTGAGCAACCGTCACATCTTACTTCTTGTAGTGGTGTAACGGATCTTAGTTGATCTGTGACACGGATCACTCCCCACTAATTTCACTGTGTTTATACCTGTATTTGTTTGTACAATCCCTGAGCCAAGTTCATTAGAGTTTAAAAAAAATCATCTAAAATTGCCAATGTGCACAGACTGTTGTCGCATGTCCTAAAATGCAATAAAACCATGGTTAAAGAAATTAATCCTGTATCTTTATGCTCTCATTTTTTTATTTGAATATAGAGCAGTTGCCATCTCATGTGGTAACGCTCCACAACATGTTTTAAATATGTTGCATATATGCTGAAAAAAATATTGCAAATTGCAATATCTGTCAGAAAAATCCTAATTAGAGATCGTCCAGCCCTAATCCAAACCGTGAGTTGTGTGATCCGTTGAACCAACTTCTTTCAGACAACTACAGCGACAATGATAAGTTGATAGTCAGATGATAACACCGGACTACCACAACAATACAAACACGAAAAATTATATTACAAATGAAATAATTTGTTGATAACACAAACTAGCATGTCTATTTACAACATGAAAAAAATGCTGCGCTTCCTAGCGCTTCCTTTTTCCGGTGTTTTCTAGGCAAGAAAAAGGCTTTGGTGGACACGGGCCCTTAGAGTAGTTACTACTAGTGCTAGCAATAGCAGGATTTCTGATCACACTGTATTATGTTGTCACAAATGAAGACAGAAACCAAACAGCACAGAAGCCTTGCGCTTCTCCACTCCTACCAGTTGTAGTCGAACCAGGCAGCGTAGCTGGGGATGATGATGTGGTGGGTCTGCTCCGTCACGTTGTCCTCGCCGGAGTCCATTAGCCTGTTGATCTCCGCCTTGCCCTGGTCATCCTCCTCCTGCAGGGGGAGACAGTGAGGCACACGCTACTAGTTAGATTAGAAGAGAGAGAGAATGACTTCATGACAATAAAAGGGCTTCCTGTTATTGCCACGGCGATACACGTTCATTGTGATGTGAGCACATGGAAACCATTCACTGCGTGTGTGTGTGTGTGTGCGCGTGCGCGCTGGCCTTACCTTGCCACCAGAAAGCACAGAGTCATCCTCCAGGTCATCTGGTTGAAAATAAAAACATTCAAATACGTGAACGTGTATTTTGGTTCATTCACAAAGCGGAATCTTGGTTCTATGGGCTTTATACTAGCGATAGGCTTTCTTGGGAAGGCTTCTGAAGCACACGTTTACATGCATCTCATCAGGGGTAGAGAGAGAGAGAGAGAGAATGGATGGGGTTCTACCGTTCTTGGTCAGGCTGCTGTCGTCCATGCCGGCGACAGCTGATGAGTCGTCCATGTCCTTGCTGGTGTCCTCCTCTGTGTCGTCGTCCTCTCCGCGGTGACCGCGGCGCTTCCAGTGGGGCCCTGGGTTCCTGGGGGCCCAACATGAGATCAGTTTCAAATGTGCTGCAAGGTGACATTTCAAACGTCATTGACAATGACATTTGAAGACGGAAATTAACAAATAAGAAATGCGCACACACGATTCACCAAGCGACATCACTCAAACAGTGTGATGGTGCTGCTCCCAAAGTATAATTTTAGTATGCCTCACCCCTTGGGATTTGGCCAGTCAAATAATCAATATAATTAATAAGAGAGTTGCCATCTCTATTTAACATGGTCAACATTTTGCACTCCACTATGGATGTGCCTTCACAAATTCATAAAAAAAAAAGAAAAAGCAGTTCTTCAGTTGCTTCTGTACCTGTGGGAGTGTACCCAAAATGTGCTACACCTCAGTGTGACCACCTGGCCATTACTTTAGCTTTGGTGCCATTTTTAAAAAAATGTAGGACCCATTTGTTTCTCTGTAGGAAACCATATTCAGTTTGCCACAATATTTGATGTACATCATTGTTCAAATCATTCCTCAACAATTTCCCTCTGGATTATTGTGGCCATACAGCCCTATGACCAGATACAATGACCTCTACTGTGATCTAAACATGGGTGGCCTAACCTAGGATTCATTTAAATATTGTTGACGCATCCAACGCAATAGAACTGCCTGTCAGGATGTCACGATAATCTGCCTGCCACACCTGTCACCCACATCATGCCTGGCACGATAACTATATCGTTCAGGGGATATATTGTCCCAGAAATAATTGCCTTAAATATTATTGTCAGAATACTGTAAACAATGTTGTTCCGCTATTGTCATGTGATATCAATTATTCGTTATGATTGGTATAACCAACTTCATGCTTGGCTAAGTATTAAAAATAAACTGAAGCGGTAAAGAAATGGCACATTTTAGCATTTACTCTTCCAAATGTAGTTGGCTAGAATAATGCAGTCATCTGTAAAAACGCCTATTAAAGCATCAAGGAACACTTCTTTCCCCTGTCACTGTCTGCTCTGTGTGTGTCTGTGGGAGAGCACAGAAGCAGCACAGCTAACTTTCTTATGTCAGAAACATGCATGTAAAAACAACAACGTATGACAAATGTATCCTTATGTCCATATATTGCACAATAAGTTGATAAGTGTAATAGACTTTTCAACCACGCACCAATAATAACCAAATCAGATTACCTGATTTTTCTTAGCAACGCCTGGTGTCCCACAAACAAAGCTAAATGTTAGCCGTTATTAGTCAGACTACTGCGAATTAACCCAAATCTTGTATTGGGTAAAAACAAAACAGGGCACTACAATGCTAAATAAATGCTGGTGAACCCTTAGAAATGTATCATAAGAGCACAAGTGCTTTGGGAACATTACATCATGCCAGAGTCAGACTAATAGTGTACAGTATTCTACCGTACAGCAGGGAGCTCATCGTCCTCTTTTCAAAACCACAAAACACAGTTTGCTAAACTGAAGTTACGGTGGATTAAAAGCTTGTGGGAGGCGGCTGAACTGAGCGTGCACATCAACATACAGAGATGTATTCTTAAACTGTACTGGCTACATACGTAGCAGTTGTAGCTGTTTAACGCTTATTCTGCAACGGCCACAATACACATTACAGCCATGTTAGATCTCATGTTGTGAATATGGTACAGTATATCCTTGACTCGAGAAGTTGACGTCTCTCTGTAGAACGCTGTTTGACAGGGCAGACTATTTCTGCAATATTGCAGTGTGCTTATAATATAGAATGTCGCACAAGCTGCAAATGTTTGTGGGACATTAGCAACCGTAACCAATGGGGACGGGCCTTACAGCCTGAGTCGGAGAGGTCTACTATCGTGACAGGCCTACGTGATCCCTGACTAAACAGGAAGCGATGACACATGAATACCCTAAATTGAACAAGCAGGGCGTCCATCTTACCCCTTCTTGCCTCCCTTCTTCCTGGACTCGGCCGGGGTGCTGGGCGGAGAGGGGGAGCGCCTCCTCTTCTTGCCGGTGGCGGAGTTGGCCTTGCGCTCCTTGCGATCGGGCGTACGGGAAGACTGATCAGACAAACCCACGTGCGGTCGCGGGCAGCGAAGGATGGAGGATGAGAGAAAGAGCCGGAGAATGAGAGGATGAACGTTGCACACACAAGGAGGGGAGAGTGGCGCTGGAGGAAAAGGAAAGGCGGGAGGGAGGGAGGGGGGGGGATGCGGTGGCGAGGAAAACACCAGGGTTCCTAAACGCGGCATCTGGGATTATAGACTTTGTATTACCTTCATGTGACATTCAGGTATTTACTGCTGTAGTAGTGTTGTTATTATATACTGCTGTTAAAACTGAATGACATTAGCCCCTGTCATTAAGACACACAGGAGACCACAGAGGAGACCCTATCTCTCCTTATCCATCGACAGTAGGGTTTCATGTGATACAATGTTCACCAGCTGACAGCGTCATAGCTACAGTAAGCGGGAAATGTGAGTAAGCATTCAGAGAGATTACGACTAGCTCTAACATCAATGCAAACGTATTTTAGAACTAGGTTTAATGCTAGGATGCCAGTAGCCAAAAGCTGTAGCTGCTCAAATGTAAGGACTGGAGGCATCTCGTTCCCTAGGCCGGTGCAGGAACCCTTGAATATGGGAGAGGGAGCGACAGAGCCAGGAAGAGTTTGGAAAGGATGGGCAACGGACTGTAAAGGACACACGCTGGACCACGCAACAAACACACAGTTAAGAGGGACAGTAACTGAGACGCACACACACCCCTACCTCCTCTTCCCGGGGGAAGATCCTCTGACGGATGCTGACTGGCTTCTTGTTCTCGTCCACCTCGTAGTCTTCCTCGGTCATCCACTCGTTGAAGGCGTCTGTGTCCAGCACCCACTTGGCATGGACCTAAAGTGACCGACACAGGGGACACCGTCAGAGGGGGGTGGTCACTTCTACTGTCATAGTGCTCAGTGTGTGTGGGGTTGGGTCGCGCCATCTTGTTGGTGGGGATGAAATTCATGCAAGTAATATGTTGTTGTTTTTCTTAAGAGATGCAGTGTTTCCCCACACAGACCTATATACTAAATATATAATATATATTTGGCAACCCAGCAGTATTACACTGTTAGTTATTTATCTGTTCGAAAGAAAGACGGCATCTGTGAGTGAAGAAGCAACTAGTGGTCAATCTCTCCTCAATATCTCCCCCTCGTGTTACAAACATATTCTGTTAAAAATAATTCTGAGTGCGTTGAACGCCACCACTAGCGATTAGTCAAGTTGGTACCGCACAGTGGAATAGATTGTACCGCACAGTGGAATAGCACCATAGCCTGCATGTTGCAGTGGATAGAGTAGCCTATAGTCACTTCAAGAACAACACCTTTGCTTAAGCAATTACACATTACCAGGCAAAGACAGTAAGCCTAATTTTGAAATAGCCTACTGACCACCACCGCCAATGACGATTGAGATAATTACGGATTAGTTACATTGCAAAAGTGTGCAAGTTGCCATTTCTGTCACAGATAATGCTACACAGCGACGGCGTAGTGTCTCTGCCCACTGCAAAAAAAAGAACAGTAAACCATCGACCAGACCCATCGACTTCAAAATAAAAGCTCAGCAAATGTATAAACACATCTCTAGGAAAAGGTTTAACTCTAGATTACATGTAGTACAAAATATATAACCTATTAGTCAAGTTAAAGAACTTTAACTTAAATAGCCTACAGCCTAGCTAGAGACAGCCTTTAGCATAGCAAACCCTCGACCACCCACCCCTTCAAGTATATTCCAGATCTGTGGGAAACACTGAATTTACCTCAAGTAGTTTGTTAGGAAACAAAATGGAACCAGGTTAAAGGTTAAAACAAGCATCGTTTGTGTGTGGCCACAATAGACTGCTCCACCAGTGAGCTCTACTGGTTAACGAGGTAAAGGGCAGGTTCTGTCACCTTCCAAGGCCTCTCAGAGCTGGGGGGCTCCTCAACCTCACCGTCCACCTCGCTGGTAGACACCCAGGTGTCATAGCTAGACACGCACAAATAAAACAAAGTTAATCAGCCAAAAGTAGTCACTAAAAAACTAAATCCACATTTTTATCAGTTTCTACAGTAAAACAAAATGTATGACATTTAGAAGAGTAACGATATAAAGAATGAATCTTCCAGCAAACATGCTGTACACAAACAGTGTCACAACACACAGGTTCACACCATTGTTTAATGATGGTCCTGTTTACCTGTCTGGGTACATGCCCCAGTGCACCAACACCTGCTTGTCCTTCTTCATGACTGGACGAAGCCACTCTTCTGCAACACACACACATACACACTTTGCATCCCGACAAGCCATTTCACACTACTGATGAATATATGCTTTTATCTACAACTACAATGAATGAATAATCATTAGGTGTTTTTTGTCTGTTTATTGTTGCATTAAGCTAGATCTACACCGCAGCGATTTTCGCTCGTGAGTGTGGGAGCGACTGCTTATCAACAGAAATCGCCAGGATGCTGGTTGACTCTTTGGTGCAGCCGCTGGAGTGGGCTCGTGCGTGGAACTGGATTCTGATTGGTGGAACACGCACAATCGCAAGGAAAGAAATGGTCATTAGGCTGTCGCTAGAAGACACCCAGTCGCTAGTCCATACCTTGGTGTAGTTCTAGCTTAAGAGTTGTTGCATTAGCTACCGCCCTCTGCTGGACTGTCCAGGCTATTGCACTATGACAGTATTAACCACAGCATGTATGAACAGGCACAAAAGGTCAATGCACAGTACCTGGATGGAGCTGCATGTCTGAATAGAGAAAATCACTAGCTGTGCCTGCACGGTCATGCAGGTATTAAACCAGGAACAATGTGTGAAAAGGGCTTAACTTACCGTCCTCTTGTTGAGAAGGAGAGGGGTAGATAAGGTGAGTGGCCTTGGCCTTCTCCTCAGTAATGGAGCCCTAGAAAAGAACAGAGAAAGCTGAACAAAATGAACCAACAGCAACCTCCATGTCTGCCACCTGAGCACCAGATGAGCAGTGCTGCCCGCTGGCTGCTTGAGCATTACAGCAGGATGGACTCACCTGGTGCCTCTTAATGATGTCTTTAAGCTTAGTGGCTTGCTTCTGCTCCATGTCAGGAGATAGGTAGACAATGGGTCGGGTCAGACAGTTATTCTGGAAGGAGAAAGCAGTTGCGATAAACAGGGAGTAGTATTTCACTAAACGAGCTGCGTTATGTTCCGGCGCACATCAATGCATCAGGCACAGCATGACGTAGACAGTGAGAAACCACATCTTATGTTGTACCAATGACAGAAAACTAACAACCCAAACACTTTCATGATCAGATGCTTCTAGAATCATCTGTAAATGTCCATTATTCCCATGATACACTGGGTGTATAGGGTTGGTGCTGGGCGCACGTGGGCAGATATAGCACGTGAAAGGCTTAAAGACCCTATACCTGGACCAGTGTCTTCTCTACATTTAAGAACATCTCTACATTTCGGTCCATTCTGGAAGGATTCTGCAAGTCAAAGCGGCGCCTGGGGGGTGGCAGTGAGGAGAAAAACAGGCACAGACATGAACATTACATTTCATTCATTACGCTATCCTCAAATTGAACTTTCCATACACTTAAAAAGAAACATTTGGACAGGTTAGGTGTTCAAAATGTCACAATTAGGGCAAGTTGTCTTTGATTCTTGTGTCCCATATGCTTGACAATACAGTCAAGTAAACCACAAGATCTCAAGTTTTTTGTTGTGTTGACTACAAATGTGTGCTGAATTGAGCCCGACTGCTACTGCTATAGTCCGCTCACCAGCCCTGCTCACTCTTGAACTTGTAGACCGAACCCAGGATGTGACAGAGAGCACCCCCTGCCTTAAAATCCAGGAAACTCTTGGTCTGTGGATAAGAAGAGAGGGAAAGGGATGTAAACAAGATTAATGGTGCAAACGCAGGCGACCATACGTGGATCAAGATTAGGGATAGGGATCGAGACCTGCTTCTGTAAGGAGCCGGTCTCACATTATTCAAAACCTGAAAATCAATCATGTCTGTACCTATCGAAACTGCTATCGAGGCAAGTGGGTTTTTATTATGTAACGTTATGTCTTAAGACAACTGAGTAATGTCAATTAAATCAAATTATTGTTACACAAACATGCAGCAGACTGTAATTTCAACCGCCTGAGTCGCAACTCCGGCCACCGTTGTGAGACAATCCTCCACCGGAAGCAGGGTGAGCTCACCCCATCTTCGAGAATTTACAACCGGACAAGTAGCCTGATTATAACGTCAAAAATGATAACGTAACCAGCTATATGCCCATGTTTGATATAGTGTAGTATAAGCATGTGTTGCGTGTTACAAAGCTAATTAAGTCTTCAGTTTAAAAATAAGAAGCTATAGCCTACTGGATACAGTAGCGCACATAGCCTACCCTATACCGCATTGAATTGAAGTCAAATGTAATTTGGACACGATACCGGTAAACTGTGGCTTCCTAACCACAACACATTTGCTTAAATCAGGCAAAGGCAGCAAGACTCTTAGGTTTTATTTACTGACCACAACAGCCACTGAGAACAAGAGGTTTGCTAATGCATTTCTGTCACGGAGAATAGATGTAAAAATACAAGGACATAATGCACAGCACTTAAACGCACATTTGAACAACAGTAGCAAGTGATCAGGAAAATGTGTGAGCGCAGTAGATAATACAACCTTTTAACAGACCCCCAAAAATGACCCTTTACATGATTTAACTATTGGAGTGTTTGTTTAAACCGTTCACTATCCAGCGATTCAAGGTTAAGATTTTTTAGCTGTGTGAAGAGCAACAACAATGTAGGATATGTAGAATACACTCCTAACTATGCTTTTCATTAAACCGACAGTAGGCTGGCTCTTTCTCTGTGAAAACAACACAAAACATGTATACGGATATACTATAACAGCATTGTAGACTAAGCTACACACACTCAAAACAATAGAAAATGAGTTTGCAGGACTTCCTTAACTAGTTCATACACATTTTTGAGTGCCACCTTTCGTTTTGGAGAAAATCGCTACGACACATATTCCAGGTGGCGTGGAGTATGTAGTGCTCGAGGCGGGCGTGTCACGGGCGCGCCATAGGCTCCCCTCAACACTGTAAGTATGTTGAGGCCTTGACCCTGTCTTTACCTCTGTAGTTACTGTTGCATATCCATATTTTGTATATTGCATGTGTGCACTCACAGGCAGCTTGGTGAGAGCCGGGTTGTTGACTCTGCGACCAAAAGCATCCTCTTGGAACTGTAGCAGCTGCACCACCAGGCCAGCCAGTGTCTTACTGGAGGGAGAGTCATTCTGGACATACTGGAAACAGACACGGTGGCATTAATGCACAATGTCTGCTCTGACTGCAGCGCCATATAATGAAATAGGTAATTAAGTGAATTACACAATTTAGGCAGAAAATACAAGCCTACAAAACAGGGTCAATCAACACAGTACATAGTATTCAGCTGGAGTTTTGAAGGGGAGAAAAAAATATATAACAGATTCAGATAAATAAGATTAGTGATATAAATGCACAGTATGTTAAGATAGTATTTTCCTGTAAAAAAAATGTGAGGTAGCAATTTGGTACGATCAGATTTTCTGGATGCAGAGTGGTGTGAACGGGTTTGTGTGCAGGGTTTATGTTAGAGAACCCGCTTATACATTCACATTTCAGTCTCAAAGACTTGTAACTTCCTACTTACTGTAAACCTTTACACTTAAAATTAAGTAATTTTTCAACCCGTGGCCCGAGTTTGGATAAGCGTATGAGGATGGATGGATGGATTCAAAAAAAGTTGCTTAAGAGTCAATAGGATAGCATCCAAAATAGTCTGATTATGCTGCCTTGCTCAGTGACCTCCAACAACTCCTTTGAAAGGAGGTAAAATAAGCTCTCAGAAAAGGAGAGCAGGTTAAAGATGTGCCTACCGCCTATGTGAAAACAGAACAGGCCCAGGGCATATAAAAAATAAGTCAAGAAATCTATTTATAGCAAGAAATGTAAAAAAGACCCACATTCAGCCTCAACATAAGCACACAAACAACCCATGTGACCCAGATGACTATGCTAGACTATCTTGACTGTATAGTTTCGAAGTAAGAAGAACATCACTAAAGGTTTAGCCACATTACATTTAGTTCCTATCCACATCATGAATCTCCCACAACACTAGGCAGAGCCAGCCTTTACTTCACATAAAGTCTGGGACACTGTGCTGGCTAACTGTGGCAGTACCGGTACCATAGAACTAGATAAGGTCAGTACAGTCAGTACCCGCCTACTTGACAAGTGTAGTATTTTGCATAGTATTATGCAAAATAGTAGTAGTAGTTGTAGTAGTTGGTCGTTATGCACAAAGACCAACTACATAACTCAATTAACAAGTCTGATGTTAAACTTAAAATGAGAAATTCGTTGGAAAACTAAACAGGACTATGGCGGTTTCACATGTCTTGTAAATCTGTCAAATGTGTAGGCTACTTAATAGATGATTAACTTTAAATTATCAAATAAAACCGGCGCACCAGCGCACTGGAAATTACGGATACAGACGTGAGCGACAATGCCAACAACAGACAATGGAAAGCAACAGCATTACTTCCCGAAAGTCCCAGACTCCTGTGTCGAGCGGTACCGGACGGTATAGCACTATCAAGACGTTCAGCACAGATGGTCGGAAGAGACTATTACAACCTCCATTTCACACAATCATGCAGCATATCCCTGATCATTAACAAGGTGTTGTAGAATATGCATCAAATGTAAAAAGCAAACATTCATCGGTACCGTTACAGTATTGCACTCGTTAAAATATGTGCTTATTTGTGTGGATGGTGTGCTACATTTATACAACTACCGTATATAAGAACGGATATATTAGACATAGCTCACGCTCAGCCAAGCAAAAGAGTGGATGCTGCTTTGTTGACAATATGAAAAATAGCCTGCTACCTGCACAAAACCCGACGACTCAAGAAAAATGCACACTATGTCTTTCTCCCTATAAAATATTGGTCTCATATGGTACAAGTCGTCGGACTATGCGCCGTGACTACTGTACTGTATTCTACATTCACCTTTAAGCGGGGACACAGTAGGCAACGCTGATAACACAACAAACAAGAGGATTTCATCGAGATTACCGAGATAGATGTATTACCAACATAGCTAAATCAACGTTAAATAACTAGTGTAGGGCAATTGTACACTGGTCCATTCATTTCACAGACTATTCTGAGAATGCGGTCTTTAACGTTAAGAACGGGCAGCTAACAAATAGTTAGCTAACTGCTAATACTACCAGTAGTACACAACTTGAACAGTCTAATTTCGATGCGATCGTGTGTGAAGGTGTGTATCCCTAATGTGATCGGTAAAATACAAAATCTTTCAATTTAATCTTTCAACCAAATGATCATATTTTACTCATTGATGCTACCTTAGCTAAAATAGCTCTCCATTGTGCCTAGGACGCGGGCCTAGATACAAATCAATGGAGGACCAGTGCAGCTTGCTAACCTTTTTGTATTGCTTTCCGATCCACAACCGCACTGCCTCCAGCTGAGACACCGTTTCCGAACTCTCCCAGAACTTGGAGGACGGGCCCCCGTCTTTCTTCCGACCTACTGCAGTGCCGACTGGACCGACTGCCGGCCCGCTCGACCCCGTCCCGCCCGCTCCGGTTGCCGCGGTCGCCATTGTGTTTTGTCCACTGCGTTTTCTTTCTCCTCCACGGCGTCTCTCACCGTGCAAGTTGTCGAATGATATTGCGCAGCCGCAAATGTTTGAGTATTTCAGAAATCTCGCGACAAACAACGGGTTTATGTGAAAAGTACACACCTGTCCGTTTATTTTGTGTATGTAAAGAAAAAAAAGAAAAAAGATAATGGAAATATATTTGAGTTATACTTGTTAGTAGTAGTACAATTTATACATTACTTTGATGTATTCTGCTACTAGGCTATATTAAAATACTATCAAATAACATTATGGCTTGAGAACCACTGGTCTACACAGAACTATTGCCACAGAGCAATGGGAGGAGATGGTTCATGGAGAGGATAAACCTATGGCAAATAAGTTCCAGAAGTGCTTGGCAATTTAATCATATATTTACAGATATTTTACTTTATTTTGGGGGAATTAGTAGTGAATAAACCCACCCGATTTACATTTAAAATATAATTTATAGGGTACTTTTAGTATTTAGAACTATGTTGAGGCTCTATACTACCCATCATTGCTGTGAAAAAACGGTCCATTGGAGTGAACGATGCCCTCATCCCCTCCCCTCACTCAGCTCCTCAATGCATTTTTCAAAGTTGTAGTGTACTTTTTGGTTTGCCAACTTTCCCAGGTGACCAAATAAGGGACAGAATTTGGTGACACGCCACATGTTGACAGATGCACAGTGCCATAGCGATGTGTTTTTCTTAAGCAATACATTCAGTTTTGCTTATTTATATAATTATCAGGGATAGGTAGAGTACATCTACTGAAAATCTATAGGCATAGGCCTACACATGTATTTGTACAATTAGCCTATTCAAAGTAGCAAAAAAGTAAGCCTACCTACCCTTATTTATTTCGTTTTTATGTAAAGCAAGTCTAAAGTCCCTCCCTGTCCAGTAGGCCTGTCTACATTGTGTCTACTTTAGTTAAAATTTATTTTACATCCTATCTCTGCTATCAGCAAACTGGACTGGAAAATAAATACTCTACTAAATGTCTTACTCCATTTACTCGCTGTGATAATTCTTTCAAATTTCCACTGTGATGGTATGAGGGATACATTATCAACCCTTCAGTTGATACTACATAAGTTGATACTTATGGCATTTAAAAACTTTATTTTTATTTGATAGGATAACACTATATATATGGCAATACTGATTTGATTTATGATGTATTGTTTGATATCACTCAAGCTTGATCTGTGTTGATCTGTTACACTTATTAATTTGCTATGATGTTTAGTATTGAAGTAATCACATACAATTAAATTGTTTGATTTGGGTATGACAATAATCAAACATTGACAACCAATCACTGTCAACATACTTTCAAATTAGGCACAAAAAGGGATTTTTATTAGCTTTACATTTACCCTTCTACTTTGTAATTGACTGAAGGCTATGTGACTTTGGAAAATAAAGTATATGAAGATAAATACGTTTTAAGTCTCTGTTACACTGTGACCAGACTGAACGATCCTGTTGTTGTGACTAAGTCATGTGAAAATTTTATCGCAATTTAAATTTCAGCTTATCACAAAAAATAAATTTTCCACATTACATTTAGCAATAAAATTAATTTTTTGTCTTGTGATCTGAATGACATGTTCACCCCTCCCAGCGTGAAATTAAGGGAAATTTAACATGTTTTCACTGTTAATTTGTTCAGTTTCATTGTATTTTTATGTGCAATGAAGGGAACATCTTTCTGAAGTCAATGAGTAATCGTGTTACATAATTATTTAAATTTTGACCAAAATAATCATAGGCCCTAATTATGATTATTTCCATAATAGAGTAGCCCTAGTTGTGACTGCATTTATTATACATTATTTTAATTACCACTTATGGCTATACACTTAAAATAGATTTAACATTTTCCAGACATCTTTGAAAACATCAAAACCTGCTTGTTAACATTTTATTTATTTTTAAAAGACATACAAAATAAACAGATTATAAAAATAATAAAAACCCAGGCATGCCACAGAAATAAAGCATTTATAGGCAATACAAATATATGGAAAAAAATAAAACATTCCTACACTCTACATGGGCGCTTTGACTTTAAACCCTGTACCTTAGTATCCATGTATACGATACATTTATTATAAAGTCAGAGATCAAATTCAAATTTTGAGCATCAATTATTTTGCTGATAAGCAATGGCACAAATGGCATGTACATAATGACATCTTCAATTGCTAGTTTGCTGATTGCAATACAAAGATATGCTGCATCTTGATGCCATCTAATTACTAACTGTATATTTTTGCACCACTTAAGGACATTTACAAGATTCTCACAATTATTTGTGGAGTAACAATTTTGATGGGACAAAATCTCAGTTAAATTCAACCCTCAAACACATAGCAATGTTACCCCCTCATTTCTCAGACCAAACCTAACCTACCCACTCCTTAATACATGTACTTACTGTACTATTCACTGTTACGTTACACATATTAACAATGTGAGTGATGCAAAACGTTAATACATATATTGGGTTGTATGCTTTCTGATTGTAAATTTGACCTTTCATTTTCTACAGGCTCACAAGAGTAACACAACCAAAGCAATAAAATGGTTTTAAGGAGCACTGTTTGAGTGTTGACGCAGGACACTCAAATGCCTTCTCATTGAAATGGGTATGAATAGAAAAGCAAAAATTATTGACAGCACATTGACAGTTAATTCCCATAAATTCCCCACAAATACAACTGGTTAAGGTCACTTTTCTCACATAAGATACAAATAATCATTGAGACGAGCTTCCAACTGTGACTGCAGAATTTCACACCTAAAAAATGATTTTGTCTTTATATAAATCAAATGGTTGCTACTAAAGACCTGCTACTAACTTTGATTTGGCTGTCTAAAATAATTAAAATTACAATAAAGGACTGCTACAATGTAATTTACATACAGTACCATAAAGCATCTAACTTGAAACAATAAAAAACATCAGCATGTAGAAAGAAATATTAGTAATGATTAAAATAAGTATTTGATAAGACAGCTATTGGTCGCAAAGCTGTTTAAAGAGATAACAGCAAAGGATTGGGATAATCTGCATTTGTCTCTCCTGGCTCCTCTGCTTGATAAGTTCTCATTCAATAAAACTAGATTGCAAATACAGTAGGTTGACAATTATTCCAAGGACAATACTGTAGGCAGTGAAACAGTGTTTGCATTGGCCATAGGGTGGTGCTATAACTCATCATATTAGGCCTGAAAAGTTGTGAAAAATGATCTGAAACCACATACAGAAATGTAGCTAGATAAACCAATAAACAGCTAAATGGATACATGTGTATCAGTAAAAAATACTCAATGTTAACCATCAAACTACAGTACATTTTAAACAAGTGTGATATTTTGTTGTAAAGTTTACAACACAAGCAAAACAAAAACAAAAAGTGGCTTAATCCTCTGCTGACAAGCATCTGTTGGATGTAATGATATTAAACATGGCTAAGCACCAACATAAGTTGATTCCCAAAAAGTGTCACTTCGCTGGTGTGGAAGTGCTTTGGATTGTTTTGTCCATCATCATCTTCAAAAACAAATTCACACATCAGGAATTTGAATGGTATTAGTACCTACCCCTATTACACGTTAAGATCTCCATATTCACATTCAGATAAAAAATGACCACAGTGGCGCTATGGGCACATACATATTCAATACCCTGACCTACAGTATACAGATTTTACCCAAGCATTAGAAAACTGCAAGTTTGGCCCCTTTTATAAGTAATCATAAACCTATGTAGATCTCGCTTTTTCTGACAAATATTCCAACTGGTAAAATGCAAATAAATATCAGACATTTAAAGTCAGCAGCTGAAACACAAATAATACTTGAAACACAAATAATACTTAAAACACAAACAACAACAAAAAATACTTTTGTGACCAATACTATCAGTCAATTGTGTTCAGCAGCTGTCAAAAGGTTTGCAAAAATATTTGCTTAAAGCCCGCTGCACAGTGCACGCAGAGCTGATGTGGACCTGAAGCACAAGCTTTTTCGGGGCTGTTTTTTTTTGTTGCATTGATCGTGCAGGATTAACATGTTATCTTGTCCATTGCACGAGCAGGCTCAGCACGACACGGTCAGCCCAGTGCGGATGAACGTTGCATTTGCACTACAACTGGGCTTCCCGCTTAAAAGTGTGTCTTTAACTGATGACGAGCTTATCTTCAGGCAATCACATTCAAAAGTAGTGCCCTCTTTAACGCACTTTGGGCTCCTTTATTATTGCACTGTCCCAACAGATTTGTCAACATAGATTATCAGGCTACTTTGCAATATCTTACTTGTCATTGTAGCAACATCTGCGGACGACTGGTGACTATATATGCCTGAGCCTGACTACACACTAGACATCAGATGATGGCATAACCAATTAATGTGAATTGTTATTTTGTGATTTGTTTTTTTTTTTTTTTTTTTTTTTTTTTTTCCTATCCGGGAACCATCACCTTATCGTGGTGGAGAGG
>JAOEGT010058421.1:0-18128 GCA_025447795.1 Speoplatyrhinus poulsoni
GTGTTGGAGCAAGGCAACATATAAAACATGCAGGGCTGCGGCTCTCTAGGACCAGGGTTGCCTACCCCTGGTCTAGGACTACTACACTTAATCCGTGTCCGTGAATCTGGCCCAAAATGTTTAACTGCTTATGTGGTATTGCTGATATTATCTGATGGAACTTTTAGGTACTAAGCTTCAAATAATTGATCTTCAAGATGGCCAACATATGACCAAGTTAGGGTCTAACCACTTCTGCTACATCAATTCAGTTGTGCCTGGCTGGAGGCAAATTTGGACAAGAATTCAGGTAACATAGAAATTCATATCTTAAAGCACTGATGTATTTTATTAACCAAGTCCATGTTAACTTCAATTTTTCCATAAGAATACTTTATGCAAAACAATAAGTCATAGATCTCTATATTTTCAAAGATTTGTATGCTGTGGTCTACATTCACCATCACTATGTGTGGATCTGGAGTGTGCACCGACCATTATTTAGTTCCATGGTACCAACCCACAAAAGTTGATATCCATCCATCCATTCAGTCAGTTTATTTTATATAGCCAGCAAGCTGTTTTGATTATGTAGGGAGTTTGACGTCACAAGCCCTTTATTTGAATAAGACCGCCCCCTCCATCTGACATTTCCATACATGGATTGAGAACTACTTCTGTGAACATGCAGCATTGTTGGTCTTGCTAGCATTGGATTTGCTAGCATACTGTACAGTCCCAGACACATAGGAAGAGACTAGCAGTGATGTAGCATCAAGAATTTATGGATAGTCAATGATATTCAATCAATGAAATTCAGTAACATAGCGAAATCCAAATAATCATACATTTGCACCGCCTAGGTCGACGATTGTTTATTGGTCATAACCATGGTCACAACATGCAAAAACATAACTGTCCCCCCTCCTCTGCCTCGCCGTTATACGGGAAAGGATAAGGGAGAGGGGGCCCTTATCCTTTCCCATGGAACGGCGAGGCGAAGATTACACCTTGAGAACATTGTGTAACTGGTTTCTGATTCAAAACTATATGGTTGCACTCCTGTGTTAGAGGATGAGTAGCTTCCTGACACAGCTCAACCATTGCTTAGCCATGGAGGAGCAGCAAGCCTGGCCTGTCACATCAGCACACACATTAAGAACTCATGGAACTGTGTCAACATGTGGAAAAAGGGTCATCATTTGTTCCCTTTTAAGTATTTTGTGAAAATAGTCTTAAACCAGCATTGAACAATCATTTCTTTTAGGTCAGAGTGTGGAGTTCAAACAAGCTGAAGGTCACAGTGGCTGAAGATGAAGAGGTGCTGCAGGAACTCGAACAGTTCAGTATTTGGAGCCTGATCCAACAATTTGTGCACGAACAGTCCAATGAAACGATTATCAGCATTAGTCTATTCAGCAAGAAAATGTGCTTCAAGGTTGAACCTTCACAATATGAAACTGTATATAATGTGCAGCACAGCCGCAGTAAGTGTATAACTGTTATCCTTGTACTTTAGTTATTAACATTGCAAGGCTAATAGTAGGATGTGGTGTTTTACTTCTTACAGAGTTTGATATTTACTTGTTCCTGGTATTCCTTGCTGGAGGAGTCTTGTTTACCCTAGCAGAATCTCTCAGCAGGTAACTTATTCCTATGTTAAATGGCACATTTATTCATACAGCATATATAAATGGGAACAAATATTTACAATATGCCACAAATGATGAAAATAATAATATATAATATAAAATGGATAAATTATTTATTCCAAATCTCAAGGGACTTACTGGGAGGCCGGGCTTGTGGGGGACTGAACCACTGACTAGGCTCTAGTCACTAGAGACTATCCTGCCCCCAAATAAAATACACAGTACAACCAAATAGTTAGCAAACAACAACCTATCTTAGTAAAGCTGATATATTAAAGCAAATATAAGATTTTGCACCATCATTTATTAATCATTGTGCCACATCTTTGCTGTATTTGATGGGTATTCTGAACTAGACTAATGTAAATGTAAGGTGCTTTAATTGTGTTACCAACTAAAATGTTGACAATTATGCAGCCGTTATGAATATGCAACACATACCACATGAACAAAAACGTACTACTTCAGTCACACCTGCCATAATCATAATGGAATGAATGCGTTCTGTTAATTTCCTGTATGTCAAGGAGTCCGCTGTTCTACTACTCTGCTGGCATGAGCACAGGCATAATTGCCTCTCTCCTCATCCTCATCTTCATCTTAGCGCGTTTTTTGCCCAAGGTAAAATCAGTCCTGCCTGCATCACATTTAATGTAATAACGAAGTGACCGCACATAATAAACACATTCTAGCACTTAATTCAATGGTATCTTCTCTCCTCATGCTGCAGAAAAGCCCTTTCTACTTGCTCATTGTTGGTGGCTGGTCATTCTCCCTTTACGCAATTCAACTTGTCTTCAGGAACCTTCAGATGATTCTGAGAGAACACTGGCACCTGGCATTGGGTAAATGACCTTTAAACATACATAGCAAGAGACTTCCCAGGAACATAACATATTTGGATTCAAAACGGCTCATTGGTTTGTTGGTACAGAATATCTCTTAAAGATTATTTTGCATAGTTGATTTAGTTTTTTTAAAACGTATGCATTGCTTACTTGACAACAATACGTACAATAGGCTTCATTGTGTGTTTGTGAAAGCCCCTGAATGTAGCCTAAACCCATTTGTCTAAACCAAACACTCTTGGCAAAACCTTAAACAAGTATCTCATCCACTGTTTATGCAATGCTCTAAACACATTATCACTCACTAAAACACATTTTAGCACTGTGATGCACTTGTGTTGTAAAATGGTAAACGGTCAGCAAAAGTTAAACACAACTCCAACTCACTTTGTTGTTGTTTACATAAAACAACTCAGAATTGTTGAAACTTGTTTCTAATGATGTGATCAAACCAATGGTAGAGAATAAAAGTCAGTACAGAGTTTTTCTCTGCATAGCGGTGGAAGGTCTAAGCCTATATACTAGGGGAAATCTCTTAAAGGCAATGAAACAGGCCTGTGGTGACAGGCTAGATCCGGCATGCCACAGTTGTCCCCTTCTGGCCGGACACAGCATTAAGATGTGATGCTAAGGCAGAATGACTCACTCATTTACTTTGAGTGTAATGTGCTCATACAGTTTATAAAAAAAGTTAACTACATGCCCTAGACACTGTATTCTCCACTTTCTGATATATTGACTAATGAATGTTCTGTAGTGTTTTATATATGAGTGGCTGTGTATATGTTCTGAAAGCATAGTTTTATTTCCAGCACAGATTCAGTGATTTTGAGGTGATTGTTTGATTTTGCGAGAAGAGTCAGGGGTTTCGTCAATGTACTTTTGTGTTTAGCTTTATTAGTTCCACAAACCCAAGACTATTGCTCAAACTATGGAAGCTCTGCCCTCACTACTAAGGTTTGCTGTCTCTAAAGACACTTGTTTAAACATGCATTTGACATTTGACCAATTGTTTGGCTTCATAGTTGACTCACTGTTTGTTTTGCTATTATGTCGTTTTTAATGTTTGTGTTGTAATAGGCTACTGTGTATTGTTTCTTTTTACCTTTGCTGTATTTTATTGCTTTTATTATAAAGCACTTTGTTACTCATAATAATATTGTAAGCGTAATATTGTATTGTGTAAAATGTTATACTTTGAGAAAATTGGTGCTTTCAATAAATGTGTCTATTGTCAAATTGTGAAAAACTAGGATTTGAACATGTCTTCTAAGATACATAAATTGTGAAATTCAACACTTCAACACACATAACTGCATTTTCTGTGTATTCCAGGTTATGTAGCATGTTTTGGATTCATCAGTTTTGCTTTATGCTATCGTCATGGCCCTCTAGTGGATGAGAAGAGTATTAACATCCTGTCTTGGACACTGCAGCTGTTTGGCCTACTGCTGATCTATGTAGGGATCCAGGTTCAACAAGTGGCCCTTGCTATCATACTGGCAGCTGTCTTGGCTAAAAACATGGAGTACCCAGTTTCCCTCATATACACTGCATGGAGGTAGGTCTTTAAATTGCCAATGAATTACAGTTGTAGGTACAGTAGGATTTCATAGTTTCAATTAGAGCTACCTAATAAAAATGAAAGGGAGCAACATTTTGTAAATCAACAGCCCTAGAACTAGATGCTCAACACTTTTTGTAATACTAAATTGTGTAAATATCACATTGCAACAAAATAAAATAGATTATTCAAAGAAGTTAATGGAGAATCTGTAAGCAGAAAGATGCTATAGTTGCCTTTAAAGGTATAGTCAGCTCGGCTATTGTGAGCTTATACACTTTTCGTAAAGTGCACTAATATCTACGCATTTTTCTATCTCACTGTTCTCTGCATGCTGAAAAAATAATCTGGTACTTCTACACAGCCCTGGCTCCGCAATTAGGAACATAAAGTGGCAACACAGCTCACAAAAGCCCTTGGCTTTACAATGTGTGGGGCGGCGCTTCTGAGGGAGTTTGTTTTGATTGAGTTCAACGTTAGCAAGCGTTCTTGAGAGTGACTAACCCTGCCTTTTAAGTTTGAGCTACTTTTCCAATTAATTAAATGTTGCTTGACAATGTGTCCATAGTGAACTACCAAAACCTTTTGTGCACTTTGAATAGAAGTGCTTGTATTTTGTGAAGGAAAATCAGGCCGTCCTTAGGCTGGAAGCTAGGGCCACGTCAACTACTGACTGAAGAAGAGTATCATAAACAAGGAGAGGAAGAGACTAGGCGTGCACTGGAGGAGTTGCGTAAGCACTGTGCCAGTCCAGAATTCAGTCCTTGGAAGGTTGTTTCCAGGCTTCAGTCACCAAAAAGGTACTTTTTTTTTTAAGTCGGGGATAAAGTGCCTTTACTTGATGGGTCCTGTTATGCCTGTCCTTTCATGACATTGAAGTCATTGGGATTTGGGATGATTGTCAATGTAGCATCAAAATACTAGTCACATTTGAACCACTAGAGGGAGCCACAACCTAGGAATTTGGCCATTTGAATGGTTCTACAAAAGCTTGATGCCAATTCTTTGCTCTAATCCACAGGTTTGCAGACTTTGTAGAAGGGTCACCTCACCTGACGTCAAATGAGGTGTCTGTACATGCTCAGGAATTTGATTTTGGATCATCTTTTCTTGAAGATGAGTTTTTTGGGACAGATGATGAGGAGGAAGAAGACCTTATGCCATATCCCATCACAGATGGAGTGAGAATGAATTCCAAGTAAAATGCTTCAACCTGTAGACATGTTTCCTCAGCAACAGGTGGTTGGAGAATGACTGTTGCAGCGATCCAACTGCTCAAATTGAACATTGGAGAATTCTAATATTTTATGAGAACTGCAGACAAAGCTAATTTTCATACATTTTCAGTACATTTAAAAGAAAAAGTGCACTATAGATCAACTTTCTCTGATGTTATTTAGCCTTTTTATGCACCCAAGGCAGAAATATCCAGTTTCAATTGTGTTTTTAGGCTAAAGCAATGGTATCTAATGATGTTGCTATATAATGGGCAACTGCATTGCCTTAATACAATGGTAGTAAACCCTGGTCCTAGGGACCCACTTCTCTTTGTGTTTTAGATGCTCTTGTTCCAGTACACCTGACTCAAATGAATGGGTTATCAATTGCTGTAGAAGCCTGATAACATTAACCCATTAATTTGAGTCAGGCTTGTTAGAGGGGGACATCTGAAACATGCAGGGTACCCCAGGGGTATTTGTTCTGGGGACCAACACCATTGTTTTTTTCGTCTTTTCTAGCAGGTGAAAGTCCCATTACACTTATGATTTCAGAATGGAAAATAACTTACAAAAACAGCTTGTTACAATACACCTTTTGCAGCCATTAACCCCAAATAGAATAATTTGCGGTGAACATGACCACAAATTGTTAAATTGATCCATTTAGTTTTCTACATACTTTTAAGTATTAACAGATCAGTTTCTGGTCATTTTAAGTGCCCATATTTTGAAGAAATTTTATTTGCATTGTGGCAATTGTAAAGGGCAAACGTGCAGAGTTCTAGGCACATTTAATTATTTGTGAAATGAGCTCTAAATGTTTGCATTTGGCATGTTTTATAATTGGAATTTTATTTGAATAAACGATGAAAATAGTTTACAATGCCCTGAATGTATGCTTCAAGAAATTAAAAAATTTTACTTCCCTACTCAACATGAAAGATAATTTAATATGTGAAATTGCTCACTCTGTTGACTGCTGCTTTTCCAGCACAGCAGGATAGATTAGTAAAATGTTTTCACACCAGAGAGCAACAGTGCTAATAGTTATATTAATTGTAATTGTCAGCACATATGCTTTATTTGGTGGAGGGGGAAAGGAAGCTAATGAATCACTCATGTATAACATTCCCTAGAATCCTCAACAAAGTCCTGTGCTCAAAGTAATTTTTCATGGTTTTCCTGCCTTATTCACTGTGTGAATTTTTTTAAATAATTGTAGCCAGATTCCAAGTAAAGCTCAGGGTAGTTTAACTGCGGTAAAGTACTTCCTGACCTTTCTCTTATGAACAATATGCACTCACATTCACTGACATCCCATTGTATTGTTCCTCTGATACGTTTGTATATAAAACATTTTAATCAAAACATAACTGACTTGAGTTATCACTTTATTTTAATGTATAACAACACTGTGTCCCACAAAAGCCATGAGTGTGCACAGTGAAATTTAAAGTGGAAAGAGAACTGGGCTAGGCGATTGCGTAATGACCCGATATCATGCCCAGCTAGATCTTAATGAGGTGGCCACTAACTAACTCATTACAGGGTTTGAAAATTCAACAGTATTGCCCAGCTTCTCTATTTTCAATAGGTAAATCGTATCTAGGATGTTCTCTAATGTTACCTGGCTGTCTGGGAGAAAGTAAAGGCAGTTTGAAGAAAAAGGTCAGTGTAAAATAATGGGTAGGGTTTAAAAAAAAGTTTTTCTCCACAAAGTATTTGAAAGCAGGAAATGCTGCATGACAGTGTTGCAAATGTTCTAACACCAAACCCCTGCCTACATTTTTTTTCAAAACATCTGATAGTGGCTTATTTGCATGTGTTACCCACATACATGCTAGGCATAACTGTCAGTTAGCACCTAATGGGCGTGTTGCTGCATTTCCTATTTGTTATTTTCCCCAACACTGATTGCAAGGTAACATTACTGACTGGAATGCAAACATCTCAAATATATGCGTCAGGGGGTAATCCCTTTAGGTCTATGAGCATATCATAAACACTGCGATAGCTCATTAAGGATGTGGAGTTCCCCAAAGGTCAGCGCAAGACCAGCATTTCATCTAAATATTTTATCTCTCACAAAATGCACATGTAAAGATATCAGTTTATTACTCATAGGTACTGACTATATTGTTAAAACTCCATCTGATAACAAAACGCCTCATTCAAAATGAATTTGACCAATAGCTGGTCCTGACTTTGTATCAAATTGTGTATAAAGAGACTGCAGTAGGGCCCATTTATTAGGTGCATACTGTATACCGTATTTAGTCAATGTAAAACCTTGAAACGATTAATATTGAAATAATGTCATTTTTAGAAAGGACATGATTTCTCTACAGAGTAACCTGCAGCCTTTAAAAACAGCTTAATCTAATGACAATTCACAAACCAAAAACTGTCTCTAACTAGATTATGCTAATTAAAAATATACATGAATCCATAAATTAGCAAATGTAACATGGCTCACAATTTCCTCTTTCTAGAAAGTGAACATGCAGGGAAGTCAAGCATGTCTGATCATTTGCATAAATAAACATATTGTATACAAACATATTGTACATAAGAAATGTCAAAACATGACTCACATCACCGAAACTGAGATCATTGATGTAGAGCTTGCAGCTGCAGCAGCAGCACAGCTTGTATAATTAGCTTCAGGCCAGAATAGCACAGGAGCATAAAGTAAGCAATCTTCATATATTCCTTTGCCACAAAGTCTAAGCAGAAGGACCTTCCAATTGAGTTTTCTTTTCCTGAGCCACTAGACCTGAGCTGTGATTCACTGGAGCTAAAACAAAGAAAGCACCCAGTGTTGTTAAGTTGTGTCAGTATTTGTTGATCCCAAATATTCGTACTCTGTGGAACTGGGGCAACTTTGGAAGGAGGACACTAAGAAGAGAACTCGTGTTGATTAGGAAATGAGTGGCATCATATTTTGTGTAGAAACTGGCAAGAATATACCTAGGGAAAAGAGGAAACAGGTATAGGTAATAGTGCAAAAAGAATGGCTTCCCTGGTCAGCATGTTAACCAAAATAATATGAAATTGTGAAAATGTTTATTATGCTGGAAATTTAAACAGAACAATTTGAAGTTATGGAAATTAACAAATGCAGGAGATACTTATACACAAAGACTTACTGTGCATCATTCATTCTTTCATACTGTAAAAACAATAAGGCCTATACAGCAGTGTGTACTACTTACAGAATGATGGGAGAGATAGTGAGGAATTTGCGAGAGGCTGTGAATTGGATGCCATAGTCCATTTGTTCCCAGTGCGTTAGCAGACGAGCTTTTCCTTGGTCCGGGGTCTCAAAAGGAGTGCCCTTTACTGTGTGTAGAAACAAGTACATCACCTGTAGAAGACAACACACTATTAGAGTATAATGCTGCATAGAACAAATGATATTGTATTCTAAGACTCAGTAGTCTAATTATTATAAATTTCAGTCATCCCTTCAATCACACTAAATGTATAAATTATGTTACGCTTTCAACTAAAGCAATTGATGGCGAGTACAACACTTAAAGGAGCAGGATTGTGTTAGATGTTTTGCTCAAGGATGCATGTCCGGTCATACTGAAGAAATTTTAAGTAACATTACTGTATGATATGTTACGAGATGTAGCAAAGGCTTATCTGGGTTTTGCATGCAAATGGTACTGACCAGATTGTGGATAACATTAGTGAGGGTCCATACAAGTGGCACGGTGAAGAAGGGAATGCTGAGCAGGACAATGTGCAGCACCACGGTCAGGAGAAGGTATGTCAACCAAATTCCCCTACTGTTCATTACCCGTGTGTTTGGGTTCACTTCACTGTGAGCTACGCCAACATTCATCTTGAAGAAAAACAAAAAGAATGCAATATAAATACAGTCCAGTTAGAAGTTCCATTTGCAAAGCCAACATTAACCCAGTGAGCCAGTTCATTCAAACATCAGGCCTCATGCCAATGAACAGTCTTCCTCTTATAGAAGAGTTAAACTGTCCAACTGCATGACAATACATACTGGCGAAAGGAAGGGAAGGGGTGCTATGTAGGGGGTTTAGTTGGGCAGAGTAGAGCATGCATGCCCGTCACTGAGCAGTGAGATGCGGGAGTGACATACCAGTACACCAGCACCAGTAAAATAAACAATATGTAGATGCTGGCAACACACTGTGCTCAAATAGCCAAATCTGTCCAGCAGCCAATTTAATTTAGAAACAATAATAAGATGTTGGCTACACAGCTGTAGCATCATGAATGTATACTTCTGCCATTTTCATCAGGAAACACACATAATAGGCACTCATTGCGTTTGGGAAATGTGGCCGCCCGACTGATTTGCTCTGGTTAACAAACCATGCGCTTCACATGACGTCAAATATAAACTAACAAACACAATCCACATTGGCTAGAGATAAAGTAGGCTGCCAACCCTATTACAAACTATTGGATGTCTATATTAAAGTGTGAACATGTTAAAGTAATGAAATATACATGTATTGATTCATTGTGTACGTGTCCCGTATATAATGAACGGTAAAAAAACGAATGTTTTAAAGAAGCTAACCTTACTGTACGGGTAATCTCTTAAAATGTACGCTACCAGTACTGTAAAGTTGCATATTGACGTTAATATGTTACAATATAATCGTAATATGCTCTGACAAACTTCTATTTAATTAAGCAATTGAATAATCAATATGGTAAACTTGCGTTTCAAGCAATTCGTTTTAAATACATATGTCACAAGAAACCCCTCACCTTCCTGCTGTTAGTTCACCAGGAAATTCCCTGCTGTTAACCCCGCCCTCCATAAGTTTAGGAGCGCTTTCTTCTGCTGCTCATCATGCAGCGTATGAGATATTGGTTATTTGTAAGTACACCCACGATTCTAATTGTAAATAAATAGGAATGGACAATATGTATAGACAAACTTATCGTTTGAATATTGAAACGTTTTTCTGTATGGTGTTAGGCCTACTAATATCCCAGTAATTTGTCAATCATAATTTATTTAATATCACAAGTAGGCCAGTCTACTGTATAACACCAACACTTGCACAGAAGACACAATGGTGTGTGTGTGTGTGTGTGTGTGTGTGTGTGTGTGTGTGTGTACACGTGTTTGTGTGCGCGCGCGTGTGTGCTGGTGCAAATGTAATAACCACTGATATTCATTAACATTGCATAAAGTGCATATTCAGCAAACGACATCCAATGAATCAGAGTATTAACTTCCTTGTCCAAGAAACCTTGGCACGACTTCAGAAGTTCCCTTTTTCTGGAACAAAATACATCCTATTTTATTCTGAATTAGTCTACTAGTCAACATTATGTCATTTTGAAGGAACCACTGACATTGTTAACCTATTGAACCATAGTATGGTATAATATACTGATATTTGACCGACAGGAAGGAAGCTGGATCTTCAAAAGGTGGAGCAGGAATGTTTCAGGAAAGCACAGCTTCCTTGTTATTTCAGTATAGGGTTTGTCTGTAATTTGGGGAACTTGAAATGACAGTTTTCTCTGAAGGTGGGATGTTTCCTCATGGAATACAATAACCATATCATATTGTATGAATACTGCTACATTAGAAACAATGGATTACATAATTTATTACAACACCACATGCAATTATGAATATAATATTTATTTCTCATCCATTAAAATGCACATGATTTCATCATTATTTCGCATTATTTTTTACACATCATTGAAATGTAATTGTGTTTAAATAAATATTAATAGTACAATTAAATAATATAATACATAATAAAATAAATAAATAAATAAATATTAATTGAATAAATAGGTTATAATATCTAGTTTGTTTTCATTGAAAGTACATCCATGCATAAATGCTAAAAACATGTTCCTTTAAGTTGAAACATTATAATAGATACATTATCCATTCTTGGATTACATCTAGTCTTCTTGCAAACATGACCAATGTGGTCAGATAAGAGATACTATATTCACTCACAGCCATTAGATAACTAACACTGAAACATGGGCATAGTAGAAAATTGTAATTCAGTCTGACACTCTACAACGTTCAGCTGCACCTTGTCCGTGATTAGCTGGGTGACCAGGAGCAAAGACACGGGCAGTAAAGATGGAGAAGGAGAACAATCTGTCTGTGTAGTAGGTGCACAGCATGGACATGGGCCACTCTGATGGTTGGATAATCTTGATTTTAGGTTTCAATTCAGTCTTCTACGGAAAAGGGAAAAAAAAGCAATTTATATTCATTATTATTTGAGTATTATTTTATGAACATGTTAATATTCTATTATAATAATTATAATTTAATAATATATAATATTATAACATTTTGAATAGAAATAAATATATAAGAAAATACATATAGTATATTATTGTTATGTTTACATTGACACATCTGTTCATGTCTCGATGGAGGTTATGCAGTGCTGGCTTCAGCTGACTGGCAAACTCTGAACAGCTGGGAGATGATGCAAGCATCTCAAATATACCGTTGTAGCCCTCCAAGACAGCAACAATCTTCGTAATACAAGACTGTAGAATAAATTACACAATGTATTCACCAAAATGTATGATTCAATTTGTATCAGTGTTTCAAGTGTACATGAAAATTATTTCATTTGAAGTCTTACCTCATGATCATTTCTAAGGGTCCCAGGATCGCATTTATCTTTGACCTCCATCCAAGAAAGTTCATCTGAGACATGTATCACAGTTTTTGTGCCATTGCCTGCCTGCAGATGAATGAAAACAAAAACGTTTAGTAAACAAAATGCACATCTCAGAATATATATATAGATTGATATAAAAAGTTTAACCCTCATAAAATATAAAAATATAAAAGTTAAACTTGCCTTAATTGATAAATGTTTGGCTATTCTATTTAGCTCTACAGAGCTGTTTTGTAGGTCGATGCATGCATATTTGACACTCTCCCTTGCCGGTACCGGAGTTCCGAACGCGTTTGTAAAAATTATTAATATTCCAAAAGCTTTGGTACAAAAATACATGTTTTTTTTTCTTTCACGATGCAACTCTGCGGGGTCGCTCAGCGCTTGTCTTGTGCTAGGTGTGATCTAGAAACCTGAACGGACGAACTTATAAATGCAGTTCTCATAGTAAACGTGAGTCACACGGACTTTCCTACATGGGACATCCTTCGTGTGAACTCATTCCATGCAAATTCACATTTGGAAAAAAAAATAGATAGTAGCCTAGATGCTTAACATCTTTTTTCTAATAAAGCCCGTGAAAATTATGATACTACGTCGATGTGTCTTTATTTTAAATATACTACATTTCGTAAATAATTCACAATAAGACGTGATACTAGTATGAAACGTGTATTTATGTATTTATGAATTACTCTGTGAAAGAAAAATAGTATAATATGGCAGCCATATAGCACATACACATTCTAGATAATTAGGCTATCCATGGCCTCATCGGGTACATTTTCTGGAGTATCAATAATGTTTTCTATTATTATGATATATTGTTTATGTATTGTGTCTGAGAAAGTGAACCATCACAGGGTTAAGATAGTTCCACATGTGGCATATGCTGCGCAAAACAAATATTCCAAGTACTTCTTTTAATCTGTCTCCAACAAGAACCTATTGTGCCAGAAAAAACAAAGAATTACAGTAGAGAAATGATGACTTCATGTTGCTTTATACATGTATAGGTCTTATTCTTTATTGAGAAAATGTAGGCCTATGGCTAATATAATATGATATAGCCTTATATTTTATAACGGTATTCTCTTGACTGACACTAGCAGCCACAGCATAATTTATTAATTTATACTAGCCTATAGGCTATATGCATAATACTGTATGTCATATACAGTAGCTATAACATCAGCTATGTTATTCATATATTTTTTTTATTGTGCAGATGTTGCAATATTTCTGTAAAAATATAAATTATGTTCCCATTAACAGTAAACGAAGTTCAATTGTCTAATTTTAAAATACAAAATAGATTTATTAAGCAGATTTATTCTATTTTCACATCACATCATTCATTTTTATTAGAATAGTCATGGGTGTCTCAATGCTCTTGTTCAAATGTATTGTTATGGGTTGGATGTGCATGAGCATTCCTTAACATCCAAAATATTTTAACCGATAGAAGACCTCCAGAGATTTGTATCCATCCTTGTACCCATTATATGTGCATTGGACCCAATGTTATCAGAAGGAGTCAAATATAAGGTTATTTGGCCAGAGTGGTTGATGAGCTACCATGACTGGATTCAAGTAGCTGATTGTTTGCCAAGTCATAGTTGGGCTGGTGGATCTGTGAATAGTGGGAACACTGGGTGGAATGAAGTAGGCTCTGTGATCCGTGCATAATATGCAGATAAAAGGTTTCTAAATCTCTCTAACCACAGGTAGTTCAATGATCTTGGTGAGATGATAACATGCTATGATAATATGGAAAGTCACCTTGATGACATTTACATTTTAATTAAATGATATTTCACTTAACCCATATATGGAAACACCTCAACCACATTAACTCTGTCACAATGTGTATAGCTATAACAAATGTAGGGTCTGTATTGTTGGCAGCCATTTTGAAATAACTTGTATATTTAAGATACACATTCAAATCTAACTTGTGTCTTTCGATAATATTTCTATGGCCCTATGGCACTTCCATACCAAAGCGGATGTTTGCATCATGACACTTGCATCACGTCACTTAACGCATCTACAAACGCACTTCAATTGCGCTCTGAGATAACCTTGGTGATCTCTCAGAAGGCTCCGGTGGACGACATTCTTCACAGAAGCAGAATCTGGAATTGCTGATTTATTTCTGAAAGCAGCACCTGACTTAAACCAGGCATGCCCACCAAGTCACTCTTTTGATGCTGCACACTTTACAGCAGGAGGCTTTCAGTTTTAGTGAAGGCTGCAAAGATATGATAAAAATGTGTCCTGCTTTCATGTTCTGGGATCTGATCATTGGGCTAGATATGAAACCCTCCTTGTCATGTTCATAAGGGCCCACAGTGAGAAAATATTTTGTCTATGCACATTTGGACTGCACTTTCAATTTACAATTTACAATCGCAGACATCATGCACAGCACAATACCACACAGTAACATCTCTCTTTATTATTGTAATTTCCTATGCCTTAAGGATGTTATCTTGGTTGTTTGATTAGTTTCCTTATACAGTATGATGTATTTGACATGTAGCACAATAAAGATAATATTGCTAACACTTTATACAACTTAGCAGAACTATAGTAATGTCAAAGTAAATGTAAAATACATGTATGACCAACTATTGAAAAGACAATAATTTTTTAATGCTTAAGAACTTGAAACTAGGAATTGTTTTTCACACATTACATTGATCGTCTTGTTAAATATTGCAAGACTATCAATGTCAGTTGAATATGTTTATAAATATATTTACAGATATTAAAGGGGTTCCTGGGCTAATGCTACGATACATGACCGTGTCAGTGGCTTTGACAAACCCGAACGAAATATAATCTAATAATTATATGTTGTATTGCCAGCCTGTATTCTATGATTTCACATTAATCTCGTCCATTCGAAAACAATATTTTCACTGCCCTCCACCCCCAAATCAAAATAACTAATTACACCCTTAGGTAAAACGTGAATGATTTCTCATGTAGGCCTATTTGTAATGATAGATTCATTTAGATTATAATATTTTCTGCAGCTCCAGAGAGATATAAAACATATGCCTATATTTGTTTGGGCACAGACCCCTGTCCTAAAGAAACATAATACAAAAAACGGTGCATCTCGCAACATCATTTAAAAAACAAATTTTCACTAACCAGCCCACCTGACAGGACCATAGAGTTCTATGGACTGGACTAGCCAATCAGTTGAAGAGGGTTCAGTCAGGTTCAGTGCGTCAATCGACGCGTGTCTCTACGTCTCTAGTTGCTCCGGAAGTGTATCTTACTTTCCACTTGTTTTTGTTTTGTTGTGAATGGAGGGGCTATGAACTCATTGCTAAACCCCACAATCTCAAATTTAGGTGTGCGCAAAACATTTTCTTAAAACATATACAGTATTTAGCAAGTAAAATATGATAGCATTACTTTTTAGAACCGGTAGCTTGCATAATGAATCGGTAGGTTAACTACGCTGCTGTTTTTGAATGCAACAGCACTGCTTGGTAAAGTTAGCTTATGGTTGAAAACCAAAACAGCCGATATCTTGCAAACACTACGGTGTTGACCGATTAAGCGTATATTATATAGTATAAATACTACTAGTATTTTGTTTGCTGTATTGTCAGCTATCTGAACTGGCTAGCCGCGACTAATAATTGCTGGGAATTTCCGTATGGTTATGGTTTATTCTGCAATATGCTTCTTATTATTTGCACACATCCTGCCCACACGAATTTCTCTCTAGGTTGATTCTGCTGTACACATGATGAACTTTGACCAAGGGATGGGCGAATACCCACCCAACCTTCACGGGCCCCTGGATGCAGGAATGGAAACATCAATGGATCCACGCCTCAATCCCAGTTTACTGCAAGGTGTGGAGCTGGATCCCGAGGGACTTTCTGTAACTGTGCCTGACTCTGTGCACCTGTTAGAAGGGATGTTCTCTGAGCTGCACAGTGTGGTAGCAGAAGTTGGTGTCCCAGTCACAGCAACCCATTTTGATCTGCAAGAGGAAATGCTTTGGATGGGAAATCACAGAGTAAGATATCTGATTACAACAGAATATGTGTTCCTATATGCTTTCTGTTCTGCAGTCCTGTGAGAATGCCAAACAGCTGTTTCAACTATTTTACTACTACATTATAATTATTGTAAAACTCCTATAATTTTTCTTTCTGTAGGGACATGCAAGCTCTTTCTTTGGACCAACGATGGGGCGCTATTCTTCTTTTCAAGTGCATTCAACTGATGACATCCGCCATATTCAAAGCTTAGAGACTGGCGTGCTGTTTTTGTCTAAAACCAACCTCAAATGCTATACACGAGGTGGCCTTGTCATGTTTGATTGCCCGTAAGTCCTACATATTATAGTCTAGCAATCCAGATGTTTGACTACCAGCTGTGAGCTCATGTGTTCATACCCTGTAAGCATCCATAACAAAGGCCTCCTACTTAATACTATAGTATATTAATTGTGCTCATTGTAAATTGCGTTGGATGAAGGCATCTCGGAAATGACACAAATGTAAATGTTTTAACAAATGCTGCAGACACATTCTGTGTTTTTCCTGTTGGTAGAATAGTGTAAAAGTAGTAAGTCTTAATAACACACAATGACTTTTTTACACTTGATACGTAGTTGATACCTGTGTGTTTGCATCCCAGGATGGAGGACGGAGCAGACATGCACAGCCTTCTAATGACCGATAACAACATATTGCTCATGGGGGGACTACAGAGTTATGTTGTTGAAGTTGACTTGAACACCGTTCAAGAGACGCAAAAGGTATAGCGTTGGGAATGGAGATTCTCCTCTGCTGTTGCATATACAGTAGTCATTTAGTGTGTGGGTTACTGGCTTCATCACGTGTGCCTTTATTGATAGTTCACAGTTGAGGTACCAGGAGTGGCTATCATGCGGCAGTCCAATCGTTTCATCTTCTGCGGGCACACATCTGGAAAGGTGACGATGAACAGCCCACTGTGCCAAGTTTGACCCACGTCCACATACTAAAACCAGTCTCACCTTTTCCATCCTGCGCTCAAACCAGGTGACTCTTCGTGACGTGCGCACCTTCAAGACAGAGCACGAGTTTGACGCCTTCTCCGGCAGCCTGTCGGACTTCGACGTGCACGGGAACCTCCTGGCCGCCTGTGGCTTCTCTAGTCGGGGGCTAAACGGGTTGGCCTGCGACCGCTTCCTCATGGTGTATGACCTGCGCATGATGCGAGCTGTGACCCCGCTCCAGGTGCATGTGGATCCCCTCTTCCTGCGCTTCATTCCTACATACACATCACGCCTGGCTATCATCTCACAGACAGGTACTGCATCCAGCTGGTTGGATGTCATGACAACACCTTTATGTAGGGCATTGCTCAGAACTACAGTTTAATACTGGCTGCCGTTGAAACGAGGTAAAATGCAGTAAGTCTTTTTTTGCTATTTAATTGTCAACAGGTCAGTGCCAATTCTGTGAGCCCACTGGGCTTGCCAGCCTTGCCGATATCTTTCACGTGAACACAGTGGGCCAGCTGCTCATGAGCTTCGACGTGTCATCCAGCAAGCAAGCACTGGCCTTTGGGGATTCTGGGGGATGTGTGCACCTTTGGTCTGATGCGCCCGAGGTGTCTTTCAATGACTATTCGCGGGATACAGAGTTTGCCCTCCCCTGCATAGTTGACTCTTTACCCCAGCTGGACTGGAGCCATGACCTACTGCCTCTGTCTCTCATCCCCATGCCCCTGACCAGCTCGGAGCTGCTGCTGTCAGACTGGCCCAACCCACTGGCCACCCCCAGTCCCAGGTAACCTGCTGACTGTGTCCTAGACCTAGATTGCTGTATATGCACTTCACAGAATGGGCTTAAGAACTAGGGATGTTTTTCTTCTTGGTTTGATCCTCAGGTAATTAGATTTGCTTTATCTAAAGATAGTGTATATTCTCAAATTAATTCTGTAAACATATTAAACTTTTTTGCATTTCATTTGATATATAACTGTTTTGGATACAAATATAAATGATTGCTAGTATGCTGCTTTCTCTGACATTTCACAGCATTTAGTGGGCATTCAGTTTACATTAATTGTCATGACATGTACATCCATCCATCCATCCATCCTCTCCCGCTTATCCGGAGTCGGGTCGCGGGGGCAGCAGCTTCAGCAAGGGACCC
>JAOEGT010058430.1:0-18127 GCA_025447795.1 Speoplatyrhinus poulsoni
TGTGTGTTTGTTTGTGTGTGTGTGTGTGTGTGTGTGTGTATATATATATATATATATATATAGATAGATAGATAGATAGATAGATAGATAGATAGATAGATAGATTCTAAAGTATTATCGAGAGGATTCAAAAATCATTGTCACTCATTCACAAGCCCGTGCTCACCTTGTGCCGTTTGTTTGGGTTGGCAGCGATCGGTTCAAAGATGCAGACCGTGTTCCCGTAGGACGCGGCGATCTGAAAATACAGATGTGCAGCCGGTGACCATCAGCACATTACCCAGCAGCCCATCAGTTAGATAGGTAGTGCACGACCATTCACACCGGACAGAGGAGCAATGTGGGGAAGAGGAGAGCAGGCATACATTCGCTAGCTTATTGGGACTGGTGGTCCTACTGAGTGCATGCATGCATGGTGAAGTGTACTGTCAATGTGCTGTGCCGTATATGGACAAACTTACCCTGCCGAGCTGGTGGGAGCACTCCACACAGCCCACCTGTATGTTTCCATGCTGAGCGCCTGGGATTATCTGAACGCACTCAAAGTCACTGGCCAGGATCACTATGTCACAGCCCGAGCCATAGGCCTGGCAAAGACAGACAAAAGCAGCTGTTGAATCAATAATCCATACGCATGCATGCAGAACATAGATCAGCGAGAGAAAGGGAACCTTAGGCTGTGCTTAAAATGGACAAAACACAAGTATAATCTACGGTCTTGCACGGAAAGCGTAGATGGTACAATTCTGAAGACATTGCATGGAATCTACCAAAGAAGACAGTGTTTTGTTAAAGCACTAGCATACATTTTTGTGAAATTGGCAGTGCTGAATCTGGATCCTTACGGCACTAGCATCTTCTAGTACAATTATGTAGCCTAGGTGCAAGTCCTGTGGCACAACTTGCAGTGTGTCACAAACTGCCACTTTTTGGAATGTCGTGTAGTGATGAGAATAACAGACTGCTGAGGATGCATTCATTATCGATCACGCATTTCATCTATTAATTAGTATAGAACAAAGGATGTGGAACATGTAGCTTGAATAAAAGGCATTCACTATTTAAGAGGGTCTAAACTACCACCAAAGTATTAGAGGAATCTAACACAGAGGCCCGCCGTCATACATTAACATGAATGAACTAATAAATTAACTTCATTGGTCTTACCCCAAAGAACCCTTTGATTTCATACCATCAATGCAATGCAATAAAATGTGATTAACATAAAATGTAATGGCACTGGTAGAGAGATACAGTAGCAAAACTTGCACAACGGGGGTTTACCGGAATATTTTATTGTCATAATAATGAAACAAATGTAAAATGAGCCTTTGTATAGCAGTGAGACCATTATCGCATCAGCACAAATGAGATGTATAAAAAGATATCTGCAAAGTGATAAACAACAAGCACTGTAACCCAACAGGCTAGTGCTTACTGCTCCTAATACCAACACCATTAGGCCTACAGTATGTCCATAGAGTAGTTAAAGGTTCTACTAATACAGCACGCGTTGAGCAGGCTGTCACCTGTGTTCATGAATAACTATGAGAATGTTAAACAAAGCCCTCATTATAATGCAGACGTATAGGTCGCATCTCCACTTTAGCAGCCTCGAGCCAAGCGCCTTGCTCCTCCTGTCATCTTAGTTAGCCCTGTGGGGGGAGCGACATGTCCACAACCGCCCCCCCTACCCACCCATCCCCATAGCCCCTTTACAGTAATAGCTCCACCTTAGCCAGTGCCAACACAAACACTAGCTACCCTTCCCTGGGCAGACCCAGGCTAAGTTCAGGGTTCTGGGAAGAAGGGTAAGTCGATATCGAAAGGTAACTGATGATACAACAGCGGTGGCTGCCATTAGCAGCTACAGTACTGTATAGCCTACATGTGCAGCAGGACAGCAAGAGAGAGACACGTTGTACCTGGACAACATAACACCTGGCCTGGGAGAAGGAGGCTCATGAGGACCTCGGAGGACCTTTCTGTGTTTTATTCAGGGGAACAGGAGGAGGAGGGGCCAGGCTCAACAGCCGTGCACACAACAGGAGGCGAATACAGACACCAGGGCTCCAGTACTGGTTTAGGTTCACGCTACATGTGCCAGGCTGCAAATGACACCACCGTCACAATAACTGTGTGCGTGTGCCTGCGTGTGTGTGTGTGTGTGAGAGAGAGATGAAGGGCTACTAGCTCTACTATTACTGCAGCAGTTGCCTCCGCACATTACGGCCGGCATTAAAAGCGGTCACCGTCACGCAGTCTGTGCCCACACACACCTACATACCGCCGCGGCTGCTCGCGCACTATGCGCAAACCAAAGTCTATCTGGGCCCTGTTTGCTGAGGTCATGTGCCCCTAGTGTTTCATAGAGCCAGCCTGATAGAGTGTTTGTGTGTACAGCTGCGCTTATTGAACAGGAAACCCAACCGCATCTGTTATTTCCCCATGTGCTCCTTCAGTCAGCATTCAGCAATAGGTCCGTCTGCACACATTTTGGACAGCTGCATTGGTGGTTGGCAAGACAAACTGGGCGAATTCATTATAGTTACTACTCATAAACCACATAAGACACACAAAATCTAAATCTATTGAACCTCTGAGAAATGTGTATGCAGTGTATTGAGTACGACAGATGTCAATGGTGGACATAGCCTATGTCTTGATGGCAAACAACACGGTCACAAACTAATGCCGGGACTGTCCTTAATGTACAGACAGTGCAACGGTACAACTTGTATCCAGATAACATTTGGTTAGGGTCTCTGGACCTGCCAAGGTAGCCTCGCGAGACCCTCCTGATCTCGCGAGCTTCAGTTTTATTTCGCCGTGAGAATCAGTCTGGAAAGCCTCGGAATCATTGTGAATGTGTCCGAGTAGAAACCATACATTCCAATCAGCATTGTGTTTATAGCTATACGGGCGTGGTTTAGGTGTGCTGACCATGGTGCCGACAGAGAAAACGACCAGATGGTTCATCCAATCAACTGCCAGGTATTTCTTTGAAAGTACCTGCTCCCCAGACTTGTGACAACAAGAGGGCCACGGGGCATGAGCTTTTAATTATGTTGTTCATGCATGTTTGCAGTACACTTTATGGTATGCTATTACAATCGTGCCATTAGGGGGCCATGACTCAAAGTGTGATTACCACTGTACATTTTATTGAGCAATAGAAAGAAAGAAAAGGAGGAAGAGAAACAATTACACTTCTTCATTCTTTATATTCCTCATGCCAAGTGCAATCACTCAGGTAGGTCATGCTCACCCTCATTGAGCTGTCTTTAGTACAATCATAGCAGAGAAATAATAGTCAGCAAATTATCTAACCACAACCTTTTACGACAGCAATGTTGAACATTGCTGTCGTGGTGCTCTTAATCATCTAAAGTAATATTCCCTTTGGTTTTTCATTTACCGTGTGTAGCAGACACTGTTATCTAAAGCAACAGGACTATTACAGCATTTGCCAACAGAGGAATAGGTCACACAGCTGTCATTGTGAATACCCATTCTGTTAAGAAAATAATAGGCCTAACACTCATTAGGGCTGGAGTCATTCCTGTAGCACACATTACCATTCCACAACATTACAGTACTACATCATTGCAGTGGAGGTGACAGTGGACTTCATGAGAAGCCCTGCGCCACTCCCCCCTCTCATCCTGTGTGTCTCCCCAATCGTCAGCACCCAGGGACCACAATGGGAGCTAGTGTGTAAACATTAGCTCCCGCACCGAGAAGGCCCAACAGAGAGTGTGTGCTTCCTGCAGCAGCTGAAGAAAATCAACCTGCCTCAGAACATGATGGGGCAGTTCTACACCGCCATCAGAGTCCATCCTAACCTCCTCCATCACCATCTGGTGCCTTACACTGCCGTCACCGGCAAGGACAAGCACTGACTACAGCGCATCATCCGGGCAGCAGAGAAGGTGATCGGCTGCAACGCGCATATCCCTCCGTCAGGACCAGCACGCCTCTGGGAACTTGTTTTTGCAGAGATTCGCCACACACCACTCTGGTAAGACCAAAACCTCACGCCACAAGAACACATTCTTCCATACTGCAGATAGGGTTGGCCAGCACACAGACCGATTATGGTGCTGCCACCTCCTGCACACTCACACACAGGAAAACCACCGTGCGGTCAAGACACCAGCAACCAGCACCTCAAATGCATTGTTCACCTATCATCCCACATGAACTGTATATTTTACATGAACTTATTAAAATTACAATATAATGTATGATATATTTCCTTCTCTTAAAACCTAGCCACTGTACCAGCTACATCATTAGTTGAGTGCAGACGTAGGCCTACATGGCAAATGCATTTGATTATGATTATCATAATGATGAAGTAACTGCTAGCAGTATAAACTAAGAGCTTTAACATAAGAGCTGAACAGAAAGCTAGCAGAACAGGAAAAAGAGATTATAGATTTATTTTTATAGAGACAGAAATAGAAACAAATAGATGATTGCCATTGTGGGTTGAGGGTCATTATGAGGGTGCTATTATGAGAAGTCAGTGACAGAGCAGTAGTACTAGTAATAGACAAAGTAAAAAGACCAGAATTTGGCAATGCTTGCTCTCTTGTCGATAGAGAGTCTCTCTCTGGAAATTATGAAGAATATACTGTAGCGTAGCAGCACACTCAGACATTCCCTTTGTTTATAATGTACTAAACACTTGGTAGCATGTTGGTTGAACTATGCTGGTTGTGTCCCTTTTATAAAGAGAGAAATGTGTAATGTCATGTTTAAAGCAGCACTACAGAAGCAGAACATTGTGGAAGTGTAGTCCACATCTATTTTGGGCCTATGTTTATAGAGTAGCTTGTTTGCACAGGCTGCTGTCTACGCTATTTTCTCTGAGCACGGCTTTCGTCACAGAAACACTGAATGGGGAAATGGACTTCAGGGTCTGGGCCTGCATGTAGCATGTCTGGTGTAATCTATACAGCTGAAATTGTGCCTGTAATGTCCAATCAGATGTCGTTGAGCATTATTGAACAACCAGCATTGCCCTGCTCCTGTATTTAGGCTATACAAATTGTGAGTGTCACTACATTTAAAATCTTATATTCTGAATGTTGTTAGTTTGCAAATATTATGTTTGCTTTAAGGCTGCATAGACAACAAAAAGAGATTGTTATTCTCACAGGAACTAAACTGGTTAGAAAATGTGCAAATAGGCCTACAGTATAAGGATACTGTATCTCTGACATTGCCCAAACCTTTGATCTCAGCTTATAACACAACGGTGGTTGAGTTGAACAGCAGGTGCATACGAAATACTTGCTAAACAGTAAAGATATGTTGATGGTAGCATGTAAGTGGATACGGTGTGAGTATATGTGCGTGCAAACCTCTGCAAACGTGAGGATCAGTGTAACTATAACAGCAATGGATGTGATGTCCTAGTGTTCTTAAAATGCCCTCTTATGAACTGAAGGGCAACACAGGGCACATAATCTGTGGGCTGTTGGCAATGTTCAATGCCTTCAGCTCCATAGCCAGCAACAGCCTATTTTGTTGCCCTGACATGACCCTGAGGTCTAGGATATGACCCAGTCCAGATCTGGTATGTTCTAAATGTTTTATTCTGGCACTGCACAGTATTGCCTAACTACGCATGTATGGAAAGAAATCTACACCTAGTGGCTTATAACATAATGTTAAGCAGGCATTGAATGGTGTTAAACAGGGGCAAACCTATTAATAAACAGGGTTATTGGCATTTCCATCTCAGTAACTAACTACCTTTAAACAAACCACTTACTATATCATAATGTATTATATCAGGCTGAAAACTTGCTTTATAGTTTTATTAATCAATGATATGTGTCTCTCTTAGCTGATAAAGTAATCAGCTAAGAGAAGATAATAGCCTAAATGTTTTAATATTTAATTAATTTATGTATTTATTATTAGTATTTCTTTAGTTTGTGTGGTTATATGATTAATGAAACATCTGTTGACTATTGTAATATTCTGCCTTCATGATAATTGTCTAAATAGTTGTGTTTTTCCTTCACATAGATATTTTGGATGCTGGTCTGTTTTAAACAACAGTGACAGAGTCTGCGTGGTCCTGAAATAATGTGGCAAATCAGGTGGTTCTGATGTTTCCATATATTTCTGTTTCCTAATTAATTTCCTTAACCTGCAGAATCAGAACAAATTTTGTAGCTTTGGTTTATATGTTGCTACATTCAATTGAACTTTTGAAAGCTACTGTAAGTCCAGGCCCATCAGATAAATATTGGGAAATTGCCAGAGATCACACAGATAAACAGAAGAAAAAAAAAACAATCCAAAAATCCATTCTGAACAAATTGTTATTCTTCATAAATTAACAATGTAGACAATGTATCTAACAACGGATGTAACAACAATAAAACTTATCAGGCCTAATATTTGGCCAAAAGGCCTAAGCATATTCAAACAATAGCCTAATAATACAATGACAAAATTGCTACTTCAACTTTATTCTATTAAATTGTTGTAACATAAATGCTAGTGCAAATTGTATAGCATGTAAAAGGAGAATAGTTTTTCTACTTCAAAATTATTCAGACACTCTAGCTCATGTATCCATATATGGCTCCATACGTCATAGCAGGCACAGCTGATGCTGGGACGACAGCAGAGCTAATGATCATTGACTGAAGCCAAATGTTCGAGAGCTTAGATGATTCAATTTACACGCAAACCCTAGCGCTTGCGCCGTCATAGTACTTGTACAGTCAAATTAGATTTCGCCATCATTCTCATTTGAATAAATATGTTATGACTGCGCAAAGGTATCCCCTTGCATATGCAGATAAAGGTCATTTTAGTGGCGAACTGTCTTTAATACACCCACTAAGTATATTGTCTAGAATCACAAACGATAACCCTTGGCACCTATTCAACGAGTCTACGAATTCCCGACTCAAACTGTCAAGGCGAATACATGGTTTAAAATACCACGAATAAAACGAAATCGCAGATCTAACTCACTTGGCCGGTCTCATGAAGCTGACTCTATTCAGCTAGCTAGTACCTTAGCTTAGCCTGCTCATGTAAACCCAATATTGCTAGCGAACTAGCTCAATTGTCAGTCGTAGGCTACTGTATCTCTCAGTTTGATATCAAAATAAAACTTACCGTGAATGGAATGTCATTGACGCTTCCCACTGAGTAGCAGCAATCCCCGGGGTTCACAGCTCCAGTTAGCACCTGGTGTAGATGCATATTTTCCTAATATGTTAGCAGCAGATGTATATTTAATTATTTACAAGTCCACCCTCTCGGTTTCTCCATCTAGCAAAGGCTGGGAATCCCATCAGCAACGTTGTCCTCGGTCTGACAGCGGTGTGTTCCTATAATCGACAATATTATGACAAATTAGTTCTACCAGTTTAATACAATTTCGCTATGCCCTCTCATCTATGTCTAACATTTGCAGTTAGGCATCTCTCGTTGTCAACACCATCGCCAGGATTATTCCGTATAGAGCCGAGGCAGCAGGATCTCTGCAGCGATCCTGACATGCGCGCTCATAGTTTTCTCAAGGCACGACTGCAAAGCCATAGAAGTGGTTTCATACTTGTAGTAGATAGTCTAATTCTACATTTCACATGATCATGCGCCGACAAATCTTCGGGTACGGGAACTGAACATGTTTCTATTAACAGCAACACTTTCGTATACTTTTTTAGTGCAGTAAAATGTGTGCGTGATATTGTGCTTCTCTTTCTAGGTTTCATTTTCTATATTAAAGGCGTTCCAGTTTGTAGAGAGCGCGTCCCCTCTGACGAACATTTTCATTGATCAATAACACTTTGTAGTCTGAGGAAAAACTTAATTTATGTTAGAATAATCGTAATGTTTAGGCTACATTAAGGAAGGATCCCTCTTTCTTTAAATTAATTTTAATTGTCATAACATCAGCATACTGAAAAATCCGTCTTCTATCCAATGTTACAGTAATCTGGACCAAGCACATGCCATCACAAAAGGCATATTAAGGCATGTACTGTATCAGGTGTTGCATAGGAAATATTTCATTTGACATTTGCTGTATTTGTGCCATGTAATTATTAACTATTAATCACTAAATGTGCACACAATATACTATATATATATGAATTGTCCAAGGTTTTTATTATTTTTTTCTTACTCCTGTTTTTCAATATACTGCACATTATGTAGAATATTCTGTGCCAACTGGCCAGCTGGTATACTGCCCGCTGTTTTATTGTGACTAAGGACCCAGAGAGTGAGTCAGCTATAGTAAAGTGACGCTCTATCTCACTCATTTCATTATGCCTCCTCTCTTTATCTTGTCCTCCCCATATATTGTCTTACTTATCTAAGAGATTGAACAAAAATGTACTGATTTCTCCTTATCCCCATTCTTGTTTTAATCGATGTCTCCCTCTTGTTATTTTCTTTGATACATTATGAACAGGACAGTAGTGGTGATACAACCCAATCACTGTGGTGGTCTTGAGGTAATCAGCAGATTTGTCTGGCCTGCTAACCCTTAACACACTGCACAATAGATATATAGAAAACAGTTAGGCAATCAGGCCCCAGGCTACAAATGAATGATGCATTGAGGTCTTGTGGTTTAATCCTGTTTAGCCTATTTAACTGTTTGATGAAGTCTCATAATGTATGGCTTACTTACGAATGTACCTTGAGTCTCTCTTGAATCAGTAAGTCAAATATATGCATCATTCCATACGAATACAGTACAGTAGCAAATTATTAAGGTTCCAATGACACAAAAGAGAGAACTCTTACCAGAGATGTTAAATGTCACACTTTTTCTTATAATAAATGGTTTACAGTACGTGACTCTGTGGTCTATTGCCTGACGACAACCATCAATGGCTGAAAAAGGCTAGGTTGCATTGTTGTTTAATGCCGTAATCCCTTTCATTAGGCCATACATTACAATAAATAGAAATCGGTCAAAACATGCACTTTGGTTGATTGAGATGTGTCGTTAGATCTGCCACAAGTGACGTGTGACCAAAAGAGAAATGAATGTTGCGAAGTGATGCATATCTCAAACAATGGATGAAGAAAAACAGCAGTTAAATGAACATGTGGCAGCATATACAATATAAAGTGCCAAGAGATGGAGGAAATGCACACATGAATGCCTCTATGTGCCCATACCATGTTCACACCTGTGTGTGTGCCATAATGCAGACTGGCAGCATGAGACTGCAGGGCTGTTTGCAGTTGCTATAGGTTGGTGGAGGGTGATGCAGTGTTTGTAGTCTCTGTAGCACCACTGGGAGACAAAGGCCTGATCTACAGAGTAGAATTAAATGCATTATAGATTTTCTCATTTCATGGATGGCTGCTAGCTGTATGGGGTTCTGGCCTGGCCCTGAAGTACAAGCCATTCTGCTTCCCACTATAGCAGTGTAATTAAGCCTTTAAAACATGAATAAATCAATTAATCAAACAATATACATTGTTTAAATATGATATAATGTCACACAGTAGACCTAAAAAGAAAAAAGCTTCTTCTTGTATGCTTGTTAGGTTTTCAGTAGCAGCAATGAAGCAGTAGGGGGGCTCATAACATCCAAATAAATCATTTGAATTATTTACTGGTTATGTAATTACTGCCATAATGAGAAGATGACATTCATAGAAAGACAATGTAAGGCAACACAATGTATTACTGTAACGGTTTACCAGAGGGATAACAAAGAAAAATACGTTGTTCTGTGTTGCAATATCTACACATTACATGGAGGTGAAGGGATGCCTCTAAACTAACATCAGTAATGTAGAGATTAAAGATAAAAAGTCAAATGTGATATATTTCATCTTCCTTTTCATGCATCCATTTCAACATGCCTTTTGTGAACACGGTACGTTTCATGTCAATTTCAATTAATTTCAATAATATCCAGTACATTATACACATTCTAATGAAATATATACCATACTGTGTGAGTTGGATTAGTATTGCTCTCTCGGTGTGAGCTACATGTGATTCTTCCAGACTGCAGTGTTCCCTTTCCCTGTTGGTTTTTAGCATGCCTGCTCCCACCTCCCACATCATTACAACCCCCCCTGTGCCATTACAACCCCCTCCCTCCATCTCTTCCTATCTCCCTCCACTCTCGCGCTCACTACAATTGCTGTGGGCTTTCTGTGTCTGCAGATATACTGAAGATTGATGATGGCTGTTGAAGAGTGCCGTCTCTCCCTCTGACACAGCCCCTCCTCCTCCACCTCCTCTTCCTCCTCTTCCTCCGTCACAGATAGCCACCGCTGGCCCTTCCCCTCTGTGAGGAAGGTCACATTCTTTTACCGTGCGCGGTCCAGCCAGGCCATTCGTCTCTGCTCTCTGCCCGTCCCGACAGCCTTGGGCTGGCTAATGAATCTCCCTCACCTGCATTTGTTTCAAGCATGACTCATTACTGCTGCTGATGTGTGTGTGTGTGTGTGTGTATTACAGTGTTTGCTAACTGATTCAGGGCCACTGAGGTTCCCTGTTTATGTGCGTATACAGTATACGCAACATAGTTGTGTCTTATCTCCATGTGTGTGTGAGCGTGTGCATATGCCTCTGTGTGTGTGTGTGTGTGTGTGTGTGTGTGTGTGTGTGTGTGTGCATCTGTTAGCAACTTAGCATGCATGTGGTGGGGCTCTCTTGCTTGTGCTGTAACTGGATTACCTGTTTTTCATCTCCACGTTATGGAGCTTCATTGTGTTTCTTCATCACATTCATATTCTAATCCCTTCTATTTTTGACAAGCAGGTGCTAGTACTAAGGGGTTGTGTGTGTGTGTGTGTGGGGGTGAGTGTGACTGCATTGTATTGCATGTGCGTGTTTGTCTGTGTGTGGCAAGTGTGTGTGTGTGTTTGTGCGCGTGTGTGGCATGTGTGTTGCAGTATTGGTGTGTTGGCATGGATCTATATTGTAAGATGTAAAGAAAGAGAGAGAGAGAGAGAGAGAGAGAGAGAGAGAGAGAGAGAGAGAGAGAGAGTTTATTAGTACAGTATAGGAACAGATGGTGGATAGGTGCAGAGCTTTGATTGGCTCTTAGGTTTAGGAGATCAAGGGCTTGGCACACAAAAACAAACACACATGCGTGCACACACACACGCACACACACAGACACCTACACACATGCACACACACACACACACACGCACACACACACACTACCAAAGCTTTTTATCTCATAGGAATTGCAACAGGTTAATAAATCACTGTAGCAGAAACTCAAAAAAGTGTGTGTGTGTGGGTGCGTTTGTGTGCGTGTGTGGGTGTATGTGTCCGTGTGGGTGCGTGTGTGTGAGAGAGAGAAAGAGAGAGAGATAGCGAGAGAGGGAGAGAGAGAGAGAGAGAGAGAGAGAGAGAGAGAGAGAGACTTACTGTAAAGTAGCCAAATTGGTTTAATAGATACCTGTATCTATAAAATCAATAATGTTGACAGATATAATGTTCACATAAAAGGGTTAGTGATTCTTCACTGCCTCCCTTTAAGAAATGTTTTGAAGAATTTTGGATTTTTGTGCATGACCAGCATTAATTACATCATTTCTTAAACGTAAAGTGGAAAGCATAAAACGTCTGCCAAATGCCATATATGTAAATGTAAAGCATACAGAGGTGGTGAGAGGACCTTGGAAAGATTTGTATTCCATTCAATAACTTGTTTGGATGGTATGAACACACGCAGTGATGGCCTTAATCCACCCTATGGCTATGATTATTGTCCCTGTGGTTTGGGTATTTGATGCTACAAATACATGTAATATAAGTGTTCAGCCAACAGAGAGCACTGCAACTCTTTGTATGACCCAAATGAAAATCAGTATAGCATTAAATATTGTCCCATACATATTAGAACAACAAAACATTCACATTTGTGTTATTCTATTTAGAAGACCATTTCTAAACATTTCCACTCACAGTAATAGTAAAATGTGAATGCCTGCTCTGTGGGACGTTCTGTGATTTATGCGCTAGAGTTGGGACTTTGAGCCAGTGTGTGAGCCTACAGTATGAATGTGTGTGTGTGTGTGTGTGTGTGTGTGTGGGCAGAAGGGTGAACCACAGGGCATCAGAGGCCTAGGGAGCAATAGGAAATGTGTGTCCCTCCTGTGGCCCCACGTCCATATATCTCTGCTGCCTCCACAACCCGTAGACGTTAGCAGAATTATAGTGCATTGTGTGAAAAGAAGAATGTGTTCAACCTAAATTACTTTAGAGGTAGTAAATGTGCTACAGTCTTGCTATTGAAAAACTGTTTCTTTTTCTATTCTGATAGAAATTTAAACGCAGACTGTTATAAATGGTTCTGTATGACTCATTAATCTGAGCTATCAGAGCTGATAAGATTCTTCTATAGGAGAGAGGCAACTGAAAAATCACTCTTTCAGAATCACAGACTGATAGCTGCGTCAGTATGTGAATAGTTACATGTGTGTGTGTGTGTGTGTGTGTGTGTGTGTGCGAGCGCACAGCTGTGTGCATGCACACTGGTGTTTCTTTGACATTATAATAGACCTTTAGTTTAATAGATACCTGTATGTCTTTAAGGAAGCTTTTACTGACTTCTTATCTCAGGTGGAGGGAAAAATGACGTAAGAAGAAAGCACATCAACTAAAGAAATGAGGCAGGGAAATAGCCCATAAATAGCTGTTCAAAGTCTAAAGTGTTCACCTGAACAGTTGAATGGATGAAAGGAATTTTGACATCAAAATAAATGTTTGTTGCTCAGTGACCTAAGAAAGAAAATAATTATATTTAAAGTCAATAAGTCAAAGAATAATAAAATACAATACATAGAATAGATTTGACCATGACTATCTTAATACTATTGATAAATAGCTCCCTGCTTATCACATTGTTGATCAATAATCATTGACATGGTATCGAAAAATATATCTGACAATATCCAAGTATCAAATATATTATTTTTTACTCATACATCATTAAAATAAGCACTGAAAAAATACTGTACACTATTGTCAAATAATTTCTCTATAGGCCTATAGCGTTTGAATATTTTTTGCCTTGACTAATAACAATGGAACAATTTCTTTTGCAGGAGAAAATGACAAAACCTGTTTTATTTGTAAGGGTAAACCTATAATTAAATAAAATAATAGCCTAAAAATACTACTGCTATAATCATTTTTAAATATGATTTTAATAACAACAATACATACATGTATGTATTTGATACGTGTGGCATTGTATTGTTCATATGTTTTTGTTCATATTGTGTATACAGTATGTTTATGCTAAATTGATCACCCTCTCTCTCCTGTTAGCCAAGTCATGTGTTAACAGTATGGTTATCTTTAGTGGTCGCTGGTCATAAGACAAAACGTTTTAGAACGCTGTTTCTTTATTAGAGCTTTGTGCTCACACAAACATGTGACCGGTGGGGTTAATACCATATTCAACCAGTAGGAGGGAGCAAAGACCAGATATAAAAGCCATAGCAGCCAATAGCATCTAGTGCCATATTACTGTAGTTCTTACTACATTTATGGTCCTAAAAGCTAAATCAGTTTGGGCACAACTTTTGCATAACCCAGCAACATCTTCAACCTAGTTGAATCCTGGAATCAATTTAGACACTAGTATTATAGGCCAGTGAATTGTAAAATTGTACAAGGGCACAATGTAATCTGGAGTCTTGTAAATGGACCACACTCCGAACTAAGGAACAATATGAGAGAGAGAGAGAGAGAGAGAGAGAGAGAGATAGAGATACTGTAGCAACTCATAAAGCTACATGCTTTTATGTCTCCCTTTCCATAGTGAACCACACTGTTATGATTGTCCATGACAGTAGGGCCTACATGCTGGTGATTTACAATGGAGGGATTCACCAGTCCCAGCATGATTGTCTGCCTGGCCAAATCTACATTTACTTAATGGCTACTATTACACAACCCTATATAGAATGCATTTGTTTTTTTGTGGGTTTGCTAATATATGTTTGTGTGTGGGTGCGTGCGTGCGTGCGTGTGCGCGCGCGCGTATGTCTGTGTATGTGCGTGCATGTATGTCACTTGATGAGAATCCGCATGTCAACACTGGAATGGCCTCTTCATGCGTGTTTGTTTTCCTGATTAGATGTTGCTGTAATGTGGTTCCTTCCAATCGCCTCATAAACCACTTCCACCCTCCCCCTGTTGATGCTCTCTTGCTTCTCGATGACCGTGTCTCTCTCTCACTCATTCTCTCCCTCTCTCCCTCTCTCCCTCTCTCTCTCTCTCCCTCCTTGCCTATCATGGCACCCACTTGCCTCTTCTTAATGCAGTGCGTCCCACCCCTCCCAGATGGAGCACAGTTGCACCTGGCCTATAAGAATGAGCAATGAGTGAGGGGAAACTGTGAAGCATAGAGGCTCAGGGCACACAGTAGCCATTATGGGGCTAAAGCACCGCCAGCGTGCTTGATGAGGGAGAACACCACAGTCTCACCCTGGGACACTCCATTAAATTCCCCCGCTTTGTCTTTCTGTCTGCACACACACACACACACAGACACATGCGCGTGCACGTGCGCACACATGCACAGGCACGCATGCACACGCACACGCACACGCACAAGCACGACAAACCACATTCCAGCCGTGTCTCTTGTGTGCTGCTCCACATGACCACAGGCCATATATTTTGCTCTTCTGGATATCCCGTCACCTTGACGACTGTCACCAAGAGCAACATCCGCTTCTCTTCTTGTCTGATTCTAACCCATCCCTTCCTCCTCATAAGCACATTTCAATAATCCTCTCTAATCTTGACAACAGCAGCGGAATCTGCTATAAACTATTTTAGGTTATTCAGGGTCAAATCTAAACATTAATACAATAGGTTAAAAAACTCTTTAATCCCAGTTGCAATCAGACAAGAATAAACTGTAACGAACGCGTATGTATTTCTTCTATTTTGACTTGTACTCTATTTTGAGGCTACTGTATAGTACATGCTGTGAATGAAATTGCCCTTGGAGATTAAATAAAAACTACTCTACTGTATACTTCCAAGGCTGTATATTCAAAGGCTGAGCTGAGAGAGAGAGGTCTTGATGCTACATGCACTATCCAACTGTACTCATAAACCACATAAGACACACAAAATCAAAATCTATTGAACCTCTGAGAAATGCGTTTTGCAGTGGGAGAAAGATCACTTTTCAAAGCTGCGGTTATTGATCATAACTAATGCATGCTTGCAAACAGTGAGACGACCCTGCTTAATTCAGCTGTTTCCTTATTACAATGACAATATCATTTTTCAACAGTGGCGTGGATGTGTTTTACTACAATTTGTTTCAATGAGAAACGAGCAATACAAATATGCCAGATCTATTCCAAACACGTTCTTTTTCAATTATAATGACCTAGCAGGGTTGAGCCCAATCGTCTCGACGTGTTATGATTCTTCCTTGGTAATTAGCATGCTAATGGGTTAATAAAAGTCTCCTACTCCTACTTTGTCTTTGCAGCTGAAATATGGCAAAACAAAACCTCTCTAATGAGGAAGCAGTAATTTTATCGTTTTTTATTGGACACATCACTCATTGAGAAAAGTTTTACTGAAAAACTTTTCAAAATGCGACTTCTGTATTTAAATAATGGAGTTCAATCAGTGTAAATATCGAAAACAAATCTCGGCCAACTTCTGAAGCGTTATTTAAGAGACAAATTGGAATTTGAAATGCATTTTTGTGTATATGTTCTCCTCTAACAATCCCCCAGTAAACTTTTTTCCAATGTGGCATAATATGTGTAAAATGGCTACTCTGCTGTTTTCTGCTTAGTTTGTTTTTGTTTTGTGTCTAACCACATTGTTTGTATTCACATGTTTAGGTCACATGTTTGTGTTAGAATAATGAAAGTGTTATGGCTTTTCAGCTCTGGGTGACGAAGGTGCCTGTCTAGAACAAAAAAAATCTTCCTCCAGCTAACGCAGAAGGCTAATGTTCTATATGCATCAAAATATATTAAAATATGTCTGTCTGTAAACAAGAGAACACATTAGGTGTGAAAGCTGATAATAAATTCATAACTCCATATGCCAGACAGCTCACATTTCTCATGAGGCGACACCCTTGATATGATGCTCATACATTTTGTGATCTTAACAGCAGCTGGCACACAGAAATGACTTTTCATAAAAATCAATGAGGTCCATGCGGAGTAGAAAGAAACATATCCTGGACATAAATAGCGAAAGCAGGCAAAAAAAAAGAGTTTTCTTTGTGTTAGTAATCATCATCCCAAGCAGTGTATTGACTGCAGATGTAGGTGGCTGTTTGGTGGGCCGCAGTTTGTGTGCATGTGTGTGTGCATGTGTGCATGCGTGCGTTTGTGTGCGCGCACGTGTGTGTGTGCGTGCGTGCATACGTGCATGCGTGTGAGTGAGTGTTATGATTTAGATTTAGTGTATGAGAGCGTGTTTGTTTGTATAAGTGTGTTACAGTATATACTGCAGAGATAGGCTTGTACATTGGTGTAATGTAAGGACATTCGAGGACATCAGTCCTTATCAAAACGCTATATCATCTATCATCAAAACAACAGGAATTAAACGCCGTTACTGTTGTCCAGCAGACATGATATAACCAGGATATCAAATATGGCATTATTAGTTATTCATGGTCATTGGGTAATAATAGCAATATATTCTGTATATGTTGCTCTACTTATAATAAAGTTGCACAAGGTAGATGTACAGTAGACAAACATCTACATGAATCTAAAATATGATGCAATATCTGACCATGGCTGGCAAATAAAAACAAAAGGGTGGTGATACTGATTCCCAGTGTCTCTCTCCCCCCTCCCACACACACACACACACACACTGGCTCTTTCTCCTGTCCATACAGGTCTAAATAATTCTCTGTCATGAGTGTGCCTGAGAGGCTGGGTTGCCTTGGTAGTCCCCTAGCTTGACTCACACCGTCTTCGCTTATAAAATATGAACTGCATGTTAAGAGCTGCACAACCGCTGAAGTTGACTATGGCTTTGAGGGTGCAGCAGTGATTGTAATTGTGTTATTGTATTGAGGGTGTGGCAAGGCTCTGCATGTAAGCACACTGAGGCACATGCATCTAAGCACATTGCAAAGTACAGTATAGTGCCAGCTTTTGTCCAACTGATGCAAGGGAAGTCTGTATTTGGCATGGCATGCTGTCAGGTGTGGTGAAGGTGGGTTAACACCCCTGTCTGTGTCTATGTGCTGTGAAGGAGGTCAAGTGAAAACAATGGACAGAGGGGTTAGCCTACACCTTTATACTGTACCTGTCAGAGCTCAGCACTCAATATGGCATCTAAAAAACACAAAAGTAAAGGCCTTGTGTGTAGACTAGTGGCTAGACTCTCTCTGCCACTGACAAGCTCATACTCGCTGATCATCGTATCATTGTAGAGAGACGTTCTCTAATGATCAGCTAGTATGAGCTTGTTAGTCCTGGTAACATGCTCATACTCGCGTGCATGTGCACGCACGCACACACACACACACACGCCTACAATGCGGTACTGTAGACGCGCACAAACAGATGCCTTCACAGATGTACTGTATCCAAAGGTGTGCGCGCAGACCATGCAGATGCATGGAGACATGCACTAATGTGAGCCTCTGATGTGAGTCTCCATTGTGAGCCTCAACACAGGTATGAACTCACGCTTTTGTGATAGTGAGGCGAGCGTTTGTGAATGTGCAAGGGCGTTTACAGCACAGGACGTCCTGCGTGGAATGTGTGGCGGACAACAGAGGGTTAGAGAGACCATCTCATGGCTTCACCGCGTGAAGCATCCTGACTCAACCTCCATCCCTCTCTTTACATCCTGTCTCTCGGTGTGACTCTCCGCTGCTTGCTCTGCCTGCCCCTTATGCCAGTACCCTCTCACTCTCTCCCTCCATCTCTCTCTCTCTCTCTCTCTCTCTCTCCCGCCATCTCTCTTTTGCTCTCTCTCGCTCTCTCTCTCTATCTCTCTCCTCTCTCTCCCTCCCTCTTTCTCTCTCTTTCCTTCTCTCCCTCCAACTCTCTCTCTCTCTCTCTCTCTCTCTCTCTCTCTCTGTCTCTCACTCTCTCTCACACTCTCTCTCTCTCACAC
>JAOEGT010058441.1:0-18127 GCA_025447795.1 Speoplatyrhinus poulsoni
TTAACGTAGAGTAACTGGTAGCTTAGCTCACTACATTTTCAATGTAGCTTGCCCATCACTGTATATATATATATATATATTTTTTTTTTTTATTTAATTTTTTTTATATACAGTATATGTACTGTACTGGATCCCCATTTTCATCTTAAATTAGGTCTACTTACACTGTAAAACATTTGTATGTGTAAAACATAAATAAAAAAACTTTTCTTTAACAACATTATGTTAGTCTGAAATTAAATATTTATTAAGATCATGTTAAATTACGCTATTTGGTTGTGTGGAGTTGAATAAATATGATATTTTATTACAGCAACAAAAATCTGTAAATGGCAAAAACATTAATGTAGATCCTGGTGAAATATTTCTGGGTACAATATAAAATGTATTTGTGTAGAGTATTTATACATATGTATATTACACATATGTATATATTGTACTACCACATTTTTTATCAAAATCCTTTTGTCTTTGGATTATTTTGGCATTGATGTTAACATTTGCAAATGTTTGACAGGAAGGCAAACAGTAAAATAATATTAAAGGAATACTGTAGTAGATATTGGATTGAACAAAATGCTAAAGAAGAATCTTCTGTGACACTTATGTGACAATGTGATTTGCCTGCAATTTGGGGTAACAGAAATATAAGATAATACGCTTTTTGTCAAACTCACCAAGTATCTCCTCGCATTTTGCTAGCTTACCGTTCTCTGTGCGTGTTGAAAAAATAATCAGATATGTCTTAACAGCCCTGGCTCCGTATATATAGTAACATAAACAAAGCACATAGTGCGTTTCGATGTGTGAGGCGGTGTGCGGATGGCCGTGGAGTGATATTGTTTTGATCTTAACTTGAAACTACCAAACGTTCTCAATAAGGACTGACCCTGCCTTTAAGGCTCAATATGCCCGTATGCCTCTACATATACAGTACATGCATGCATTACATATTCACAAAGCAGAGCGATGTGGACTTGTTTGTGTGTATGTGTGTGTAAACCAGCAGGGAACCGCTCAGATGTGGAGATGAGGCAGACATAGTCATTGTCACAGCTGTGTGGTTGAGTCCCTGAGGGAGAGCTTCGCCAGCCATCCTGTAAGAAAAGTGCCAGAGCACATCTGGGTCCCAGCAGGTGCTCTAGAATCCCATGATAGATTGCCTTTTTCTGCTAAACCTCTGGACTGGCATCCCTTTGCATCGCACCAAAGTTTTATATATATATATGCATGCAATGGTGCAAAGGCATGGTGGTGTTTGCACATGGGCACTGTATGTGATAGGCTGGATGTGTTAGACCATGTCCAGACATCACTAAGGTATATCTTTGTCTTTCATGATGGTCACTGGCAGAATATACATCTTATGTGTTCATAATGCACTCAGGGAAGAGGGTCAAAGAGTTCCATTATATCTACGCATTTTCCTGTATCTTCTAAAACAACGATCCAGTGTTTCATTTTGATGTTCTAGCCTCATGCCGGGAGCAGTGGGTAGCTGAAGCTGTTCCTCGCCAACATTTCGTTTTGACTCTGTCTTTGGAGGATTTGTTGTGAGTTTGTGACTCGCTGTAGGTGCTGAGACTTCACTGTGACTTTGAATACTTGGCAAATGGCAAAGGCAATGACATTTGTCCCGCTAGTATTTTTATGTTTTGTGGTGTACAGTATGTTTGCATGAAATCAATGTTGAAAGACTGCGCTATTTAAAAATAGTATTCTGTTCCATTTTATAGCCTACTTGAAATGAATATGCTACAGGAGTCACATTTGGTTGGACTTGTGGTTTTCTGAATTTAGATGTGATGACATAGATTTAATTATACTTGCCTTGGTATACAGTGTACAGTATATGACTTGCTCACACCTCTGTGAGTTAGCATTTGGAACTCCATAATGAGCATTTAGAGTATTAGGGGCACAATTGATATTGTGAAAGAGAGATGACTTCAATAGCTGTGTTTACTTGGACCCTATTATTCCGTTTGGAATTGGGTTAAAAGCCAAACCCGAAAGAAAATGTTCCATTTATAAACCCCACGATCAGAAGAGAAAGGGCCAAGTCAATCAAAATGTCCTTCCGAAGCAGAGGGGTACAGTAGTATACCCCATTATACTGTATGACCCGATTGAAAGAAGAATTCTACCATGTAAACGGTTTAACCCGATTACTTCCTGGTTGTGTTCTCATGCTCAGGCCCCGACTTTCTATTTGTGTGACTCCGGTTAACTTCTCTGCACAGCCACTGTATAATGGACGTATTATAAGAACGGTACAAAGTCTGGACAAATCAGCTGCGACGCTGCCATATAAGTGCATGGGAGTTAGTACCAGTGTTGTGCCAAAAAGTGACTTAAAAGTGATCGCTCAGAGTTCTGTTAGCGGTGTTGGCTATAGTGTGTACTCCCTCTGGCAGAGCTGGGAGACATGGAGCAGTGTCTGGTGTAGCCAATACTCTGTTAAGGTAGCCAGCATTCCAAGTAAACCAAGCTACCGATAATTCTGATTAACAATATATTTCATAAACAATTTTGGAGAAAATAAATTATGTAAATTGTAATCATGTTGTATCGGGTGTCAGCCTTTAAGTGGATACTTTAAACACAGCTTACATTCTTTATTGAAGCAAGTAGGGTGCAAGGCAATGAGAGCCAAATGTCATTCTAACTCATCATTATTCTATGGGGCCATGTGCCCATAACATCCCTGATGAGCAGGTAAAGAATTATAATTGGCTAACATAACTTTCTTCATTCAGGCTCACTGAGCGTTACATGCAATGTGGGTTTTAGTTAATAGAAAAATTCCACCAACCTTCATATCATCTGTATCGTTTATCAGGAGCAGCGTCAGAATTATTTTTGGTCTGTGAGGAGTGTCGATAAATTACTGATTAAGACCAGTGTTGGGCAGTAACTAGTAACTGTAAAATTATTACTTTTTCAGTAACTAGTAATGTAACTATTTACTCTTTCCAAAACAGTAATATTGTTACAATTACTAATCCAAGTAACTAATAGTTACAATAGTTACTGTGTTACAAGAACAATATTTCTGGTCCTAGCAAATGTAGGGTAGGCTAATTGAAACGTGTAATGTAACTAATTACTTTTAATACCCAGTAATAAGTAAAGTAATAGTATTACTTTTTGAAGGTGTAATAAGTAAATAGTAACTTAATACTATTCCTGAGTAACTTGCCTAATACTGTTCAAGACTGCGGTGTTCTGATTACTTGCATTGTGAATGAAAACAAGAACATGGTTTCAGATTACATGCCCTACGGGAGAGTGACATGACTTGTGGGGTTTAATACATTAAAGGGAAACAAGGTTTTGCATCTGATGTGATGGGAATGCTACTTGGGAATGCTACACACTTTATGTACATAAATGTACATATACCATCATGTGTTCATTTAGTACAAAGGCTATTTGGTTGACTGTTTTGCTTGTGACATTGTTTCTATTCATAATGAAAAAGATGGCTTCATATTGCATCCCTCCAACCCCACAATTGATTTGGCTTCAAACGTGTATTAATGTCTGAACTAGAAAACTCAACAGCTTCATTGAGATTATAGAAAATACAGGGGGTAAAAAAAAGTTATTGCTGCTTTAATTAATGCATTAGTTTGACAGCAGATTGGTGGCTTTAGAAGCCTTAAAGCAACGGTTTTAGTTTAAAAATATTAGAATGTGATGCTGTGAGTTGGGTTAATTTTATTCTCAGGTAACTGCTAGCAAAGCCTTGTTAGCATGGTAACAGATTAACATTATGGGATCAGCCAGGAACAGGTCTACAATAAGGTGAGACATTCCAATTCGATGCACACAAACTTGTCTGGGTAAAGAAAATGTTTTACAGCAGGGAGGTAAAATAGCTAAGTAGAATTTGAGTCAAGCTGTGCTCTTCCACCTTGTTTGGGAAAAGCACGGCGTGTGTTTGTGCATCAGAATATGTTCCCCTTCAACTCGACCGGGCTTTGATTTCTTGACAGAATCTCTTGCCGCATTTTTGCTTCAGTGCTCATCATTCTGTTTTCCATCGCATATCGCCTGCTATCTCCTTCCATGTGTGCTGCCAGACAGTGCAGGGCTTGTAGGCTGTTTTCCATAAAGATAACAGTGAAGAGTTTAACAGACGAGGTATAAATCTTCTCTTGGAGGCTGAGATGCACCATGTAGAATGGATTATTTACAATATCCTTCCCTGTTTTACAGGGAATGTAAAATTCTGAGCATTATATGAACATGTTAAATATTGATATGCGACCTAATATTTTAAAGAGGACACACTAGTGTACAACTCAGCATGAGTAAATGCACGATTCAAAGAAAGGTCAATCAAATCAACCTTTGCATTCATATTTGCCTCACCCAAAAGTCAACACAGGAGCCACGCAGTAACCCACCAACACATCTACTGTACGGGCCTGCTTATTAATCACTGATTAGGAGATGAGCGGAGCCCTGATACTTGATCCGTGAGTGTTTTGACAGTGGAAGATCCTGACAGGATTTATTAAACGGGAAACCACAGGCGACATGGTGGCTGGATATGGTCGATGTTGGATTCCTTCAGGATACTCTGATGGCAGTGATTTGAGACTCTAAGCTACAGTATGTGTGTGTGTGTGTGTGTGTGGCGACAGGACCATCTTGGATGACCCCCTTCCTCATACCCCTGATGACCCTGAAAATTAATACGTAAGTGGAGATAATGGATGGATGGCTTGAGTCCACATGTTGACCTCCAAAACCCCATCCTGTGACATACGAGTTCTAAAATACACTCAAATGCGCACTTATTAGATACGTATACATTACGGACTTTTTTAATTGGGATGCAGTACAAAGTAGTCCCTTCCTAAAAGGCGACTATCATAGAACACGGAGCATACAGTACATTTTACAGAACGTCTAAAATCAATCAACATTTGAACTACCATTAATGAAATGTACTTCACTGCAAGCAGGTATATTGACCAAATACATCTGCTAAATGACCACATTGCATTTAATTATTGTTAGAATTACGTAATACATTTACAGTACATTAAACAAACAATGTATGATCCATTTTTTTAAATAATTATCAGTACATCAATTCGAATAGGAGAGTTGTGGCAAAGTCACCAATGTACAGTAAAGCTTTTAAGTAAAGGTTTGACCCAATGGCTGTATCAGTAACAGTAAAGCATTATCTTAACTGGAGCAAAATGGTGATCCCAATTCAGACAAGACAATATACTGCTGTTATTATCATAATTTCTTGGTATGAACAAATTAACATAGATATGGGTGCGGTGCCGTCCTAGTTCTGTGGTGACATTTATATTCTGCCCTGCCTACATCTTGTAACTTAATTCTAAGTGTTGCTGAACCCCCCTGTCAAACACTGTGTGTTGATAAATCTTCTAGTTATACCTAAATCAATATAGGGGCAAGGCGGTGGGTGAAAAACCTTTTATAATCCTTGCCCTCAGCAATCCTTTGCACACAGGCCAATTTCAGTCCGGTTTTATCATTTGAACTTGACAGGGTGCAGTTTGTTGAGTGGCCCTAATCCATACTGTTTGATACCACACTTGGCAAATGCCCATAAAGTATTCCAATAAAAGATGCTGTAAAGTGATTTTACAGTCAGATGAATACCATGGTGGCTTGTGTACTTTTGCATTGTAACAAATGAGTAGTTTTGTCAATATATGTAAGCAAAATGTAATACCCAATGATAATGACATTAGACAGTGTCACTAGTCACCTAGTTTTATAGTACTAGATTTATCCAACACTTTCAATTAAGTATGCTAGTAAACATGCATAAAACTAATTTATGAGCCTTTTTGTTTTACATTTCACACATTATACAATGCCTTGAACGAACAGGGATGATTTCCACTTTAATATTTAATGAATTACAAATAGTATTTCAGTACTGCTGGGATCTCTTGTGTGCAGTAACCCGTTGTCTTTTAATGTCTAAGGGCTGCTGTAAGTATTACTTTCTCAAGTTTAAGACAAATGCAACTGCATGTCCTGTCTTTTTGTCGTGATTAATCCCTGCCTGCTAACATGGTGGTTGGGTTATAGGTCTCAATCATGGGGAAATTGAAGAATATTGGGGACATACAGTACTCTATGGCCTATATTAGATGGCTCATTTGCGGAGACTTCACTTAATTTAAAGGAATTACCTTTCTGTCTTCAAACTTTACCCTGTACAGCAAACTACAATACAATGCAATGTCAGCTGTATTCCTTAATTTGTATACAACCCACTGAGAATACAATTATACACTGCAGGGTTAGCTAGTCTTTTACTCTGGTCTGTTTAATTCTTAAATGGTACAAGGCCAACTTTGATTTTAGTTTGCTGTTCCAAATTAAATTACCCTTTGTCAATGCCATTCTAAAGCAGCTGCAGATATTCATAACTTATTCTAACAAAGTATTGCCTAAAGTTATTTTAATATTCTGAGTAGGTGAAAATCCAAACCCCATTTCTCCTACCGCGCTGAGCGTCAAACAAGACAGAACTATATTAGCGCGTGTCAAAATAAGGCGGTAGTCCGTATCTTCTGTCTAACATAGATTATTGTCAATTTGTGTTGGCGGGCTATGCATGCGTTGCAGTTGCCATAGTGAACATCACTTCGGCCTTGTTAGCATTCCTCGCGTTGAGCCCGTCTCGCCGGGCTTCTAGAGACAGAAACAATCTCGCAATGCTTCTCTTGGGCTGCAGGAGGTAGCATGGGATGAGTGAAGGGTCAGCACACTAACCGTTGTGGGGATGCCTCAGGGACGTGTATAAAATTGGATCTGCCATTTTCTGAAAAATGCGCTGTTGATTTGATACTTTTTAGGTCCGGCTTTTGTTCCTGAGGATGTCCATACAAGTTGATGAAGACAAATTACACGTACTTTCCTTGAAAGAGAGAGAGAGAGAGAGAGAGAGAGAGAGAGAGAGAGAGAGACAAGAAAAGAACAGAAAACATCTCAAGGGAGAGCTGTCTCATCTTCTTATACATTCAGAGGAGACCATTAATAAGTGCAGCATTATTCCTGCAAAGTGAATGGAAAAGGAAGAAATATAAATGGCAAAGCATTACCTTGAAGACACTTGCACAGCTCTTGTAAACTACTACTACCACTACTACTACTAATACTACTACTACATAAAATAAGCATTTTTATAAGGATGAAATGTCACACTTGAGACGGCCAGCTAGTACAGTGATACATTTTGATAAAGGATTGTGCACTTGACAAAGATATGAGTATACAAAGCAAAATACAATTTTGATATGAATTTATGATGTTTATTTGTATGTTGCACGTGCGTGTGCACGCCCTATATATTTGAAGTGGCTCACTGTCTGATTGGTATTTTCAATGGCGATTTCAATGAGCTTACTCTCTTAGAATGACAGAGGGCTTTCCATCTAGTCCGCAACAGCCTACATGGAAAAGAAACGTCCCTGGAGCCTCTGTTTACCAACCGAGGCGGATTCACTGCTCTCATACACAAGACAGGCTAAGGCTCAGCTAACAGCTAACACCCTCCACCCCACCACCCCGACTGCTGCCAGACACCCGCCCCGCCGCCTCGCCTGGCAATCCTGGAGGCTTTCATTTTGTCACACATCCTCGCTCTACTTTAGCCAGATACTACTCAGAACTTTCTAGACTGAAGGCTTTTTATGTAAATCTCATGGAGGAGGGGGAAAAATGGTGCTGGTGGTTACTTACCAACAGCCCAGCCAACATCATGAAAAACACGTTTCAAACAAAACCGTTTAGGTCTACAAACACCCAGTCAGGGGTGGAGGTCAGGGGGCATCAAGTGTTTGATAAACTAGATGGCGGACTGACTTAAGGACCTTGTTAATAAACATTAAATATACTCATTTGTCCCGAGTGAAAAATGCTTGACTTCGCATCAAAGTGTAGGAATAATGTTCTTCGAGAAAATGTTTGAAGTGCATGACAGGCATTACTGCATTGCATTTTTAAACTACTTTGCTTTTGGCACTCTCAAATCCTCTCAGTGCTATTTTTTTTTTCTAACTGGGTGAGTGTGAAGAAAATTGTTATCATCACCAAGAACTGCTTCTTGATCAAACAGAAAAACTGTAAAACAGTATACCAAAAAAACAAAAAAAAAAAGGACAAGAGAATGAATCTGGCTCATCCAGCGCTGTGCTTGAGGCCAGAAACACCCCTCTTGATAAAGTCAGTTAACAACTAGATCTGAAGATATCATGGCTTACTTTTCCCTCCATAAACATATTTATTCAACAGCGAGGGGGTTGTTCACTTTCAAAAGTTGACTATTTTTAAATATGAGATTCACACTTTGTTGGGATTACAGACATTGATATATTTAGGCCATATAACAAGCATATCACAGTATGACACTATACAAGAAAGCTTTATCGCTTCATGACAAGTGGTATTTTGTTTATATTTCCCAGTAAACCCTACAAATACATAACAGCACACAACAATAAGAAACAATAAAACATTCAGTGATAACAAGTCAAAATGCTGTATACTGTTACTAATGCCATATTGTATTATTATTATTATTTTCTTGATTTGTTGACAATCAATTAAATCTAAATTTGACATAGTGAAATGATGGCATTATAATGCATAAAATCTAAACAGAGTACTGTACATATAAAAATAATTAAATACATTATTAAAAGAGTCATTTCATGCTCCTTTTCACTTGTTGACAGAGTTCCTTGACTTCTCAATGCAATGTAGTTGACAAGCTTAGGTGAAAATACCACATTGTTTATGTGGAATAATAGCACATCATACAATGACTCTTTAGATAACTGTCTGATTTCAGTGACTGTTGCTTTAAAAATAACAAGCCACTGTCCACCCCGCCCCAACTTCCACGTAGCTGTGTTGACGTGAGGCTATGACTGCTTTACTGCTAGTACCGGTGCAGGCTACTCAAACGCGATTTCAACCACATATGATTTAATTTCAGCAGTGTTTTCAAGGTGTTAATATTAAGCATGCATTTCGCCTTGCCGTCCAGACTACAGTAAAGGATACAGGCGGCAGAATGTAGTTCATTGTTGTTCGTGTCAACAACACAGCAGCAGCTTGGTCACACAGCCCTGTGAAGGAACGGTGTTATGTTTTGATTACTAGCCAATACTAAGCACATTATTTAATGAATGAAGGTTAAATTATATCATAACACAACATTGCAGCCATCCTTGCCCGCTAAACAGCCAAGTACCCATAAGCACGTATTTTGTTAATGAATGAAGGGCTACATAGCACGAAACCACAGCCGTTCTTGCCGCTACAGGGCTATGATAGATAGGCGGCTAGCTGCTAGCTGCTAGCAACAACACAAAGTGTTGTTGTTGTTGTAAATTTGGTTAAACAAGAAACTTAAAAATGTATCAAAAACATATTCTATCTTTGTTATTATCACGGACATAATGGTAAATGTTTTGTAAGATATGACACTGACCCAGGTAAAAACATTAATACTCGCGGTACCAAAAACGGCAATCAGTTTCCGGCAAGGGATACAATTTCGGTATGAGTGCGTCTTTATCAATGAGCAATGTTTAGGTTAAGTAAATCAATACATCTATTTCTAATCCGTTTACGGTTTCTGAATAGCCTATGTTAATCTAATGTCGTTAATCTAATGTCTTTTACTTACGGTTTGTGTACTGGCGATCAACATCAGTTCCTTGCCCTGTATATTTCGCTGATACTACGTAGCTGGCCATATCCTCATAGGGGCGTTTCCAAACAAACTGTGTGCAGTAATCTACGCAACATATGCACTTTTCTCTCATTCGCCTGTTTCCCCGCCCCCCTCTCCATTTTTTAGCCAATACAGACCAGGAAGCTAACAGTCCACTTTAAAAGGCTTACTACTTACTACTACTCTGTGTCACATCGACAGTGCTAATTCCAAAAATAACTAGAAATACTTGGTTTTCATGGAATGGGTCCTTTAAGTGATAAAAACTACAAAATAGCAACGACTGCAGTCTTTTCCATTCTGTTTATTTATACAGTAGGTGTCAAACATTACAGTTCTGGGTTAATGTCGCTTCGTGCTGTAGTATGAACTCTCCAGACATGAAATCAATACTCAACATTCTCTTTCAGATGGACAGATATTAGGGCCTGACAGATTTCCCAAACCAAGACTGCACTTGACTAAGTCCCACTTAGAGTGCTAATGTGACTGATGGAGTGACAGACATATCTGCAGGAATCCGCCGTGTGATTTGTTTTGACAGTCTCTTGGTGAAAACACAGGTGTGATCTGAAGGTTGGGCTCTTTCATTGCCAACAAGTGACTCACTGGTGATATGGCACTTGTCGGATTATGTTGCTTGTAAGGCTTATGGGTAAAAAAAGGTATAGGGTTAGGACATTACCTTTAGATTCAAACTAAAACCTAGAACGTAAAATGTCACAACGTTAAATCATCTGCATGCACTTTTTTGTGTCCGCAGCCAACATCACTTTTTTTGTTGTTTGATATTGTATCAGATATTTATAATTTTGAAGGAGGCAAACTATCTTCTATATTGTACAATTTATTTTCTTAAGGATCTTCTCTAAGGATTTACATTATTATAAAAAAGCTCTGTAATAACTTCTCAGCTTAACACATTATTTTTCTGCTTCACCATTAAGTTTAAGGTTATACATTGGTATGACGACTCAATAGCTTAAAGGTAGTCAGCTATTACAGGCTACGTGTAAGCTAATACACTTTTTGTCAAATTCAACAAATATCTCCTAACATTTCGCTAGCTTACCGTTCTCTGTGCGTGTTGACAAATAATCAGATACTTCTACACAGCTCTGGCTCCGTAAATAGGAACATAAACAAAGTGGCAAACACAGCTCGTATGAACAAAGCCGCAGTACTACGCTTTGCTTCACAATGCATTTAGACGTGTGAGCCGGCGCCCCAGAGCAATAATGTTTTGATTTGACCCTGTCTTTAATAGTTAAAAGTGTAACTACACGTTTTAGATCTACTACAAGCGGGTACAAGGGGACATAACCATCCAGTAAAATACTGATAACTAATAACTGCTACTGGAATAAACATCTGCACTTCCTACACCAGATTAGCATGGTCCTATATACGCATGGTGCTGACATTCTGACAGCAACAAAAAGGATAAGGGAAATAACGTTTTTTTATTTTAATGTTTTTTTAAACCATGCATCTTTTTTAATTATTCTTAATTTTTTTTTACTATTATCTTATTATTTCTATAATCTGAATCCTTTAACCATTTTTATTAAAGTTGTTTTTCTGTATTGTTGAATTTGATTATGGGAGTGTTAAGTATTGCCCATCTGTAAAGCACTTTGAGCTGCAATTCTGTAGGAAAAGTGCTGTACAAATAAAGATGATTATTATTACTAAATAATTCCATGCACCATACTTTACCTTATGATTTTGCCACAGATGTGACAGTTATATTTTATAGCTATCACATAATACTGTATTTGAGTGTACTTATTTCTAAATGGCACTTAGTGTGTAAATGTACTGTATGTTGTAGGCTACAACATACATATTTTCTGCAGTGTAAATTAGGGCTGCTCGATTATGGTGAAAAAAGAATCACAACTATTTCGGTCAATATTGAAGTCACGATTATTATACACGGTTACTCAATGTGAAACAAATATTCAGTGAAAACACTTAAACTGTGATATTTCCCCATTCTTTCGCTTTCACCCCGGAAGGGTCAAAAGTAAGCAAGCATTAGGTCCTTTATAAGACGACACCATTATTAAGGAATAGTGTTGGAGCCATAGTTAGATTGTCAATATGACAGGCAGGGAGTTAAACTTAACTCAAGGATGCTTCCAGGTTGGCTATATAGTTGAGAATTGAACCTTCATCCTTTCAGTTGGGAGACGACACCCCTAACCAAAAGTCACACTGCCCCATTAACAAATGGTGGAGTGTAAACACAAATAAACATTTGTTTATAAACACGTTGTACAGTGCAGAAAGGGTTCTTAGACTTAACGTTGCAGTACACAAAGAAGAGGTGTAAAATATGCTTCAGCAACGCCAATCCCCTGTTGGCACACAATAGTGTTTTAGAGGCATTTTTGCTCATTTGGCTTGCAATGTCCTGGCAGAGGCTACTAGCATGCCACCTTGCTTAGATTCTGCTCACAGCCTTCTGCCTCTCCTCCCCCGTCTTCGGTAGCGTGTGGCTCCTCCATCACTCCCACCTCGCTGTTCAGCACACGCGCTGTAGTTGGAAGCAATGCAAGCAAATTATCCCTCCACTTTACGTTAGAATAATCACAAGTGTGTTTGTTTACAAGAGTTGCCTAGCGTCTTGTTAAAGCCCGTATTAGCGTCAGTATCAGTTCCGATCCAAGGTGGATTTTTGTCAGGTAAAGCATAACAAAACAACGTGCATGTAATGCCTTAATCAAGGCTGCCATGAGGCATGGCTCCCCCACCCTACATTAAAATACCATAACTAAGCCATGTTAAATAAGATGTTATTTTGGCTCACCGTTAATCAAAATGGTTGTAGAGAGCAGTGTGGAGCTATTTGCACTGTATTGGGAAGAGTACATGTACATGTACAGTACAGGCGTTCTCGATACCACAGTTGGATGGGCATGCGCTGTCAGGGTTTATAACCAAAACAACATGTATGTACGGTAACTCTCGTTTTCACCATGAGGGTACTTATAGACACAAAATGGGTGCCTTTAATCTTGCAACCAGAGAGAAACAACAGTGTAGAAATTATTGATTGCAGCCCCTATACAAAGAAGGTCTTATAATAAATCTTATTGATTTCCATTTAAAATGTATAGAACTTTAAAACAAGAGTCAAAAGCTACAGTATAACCATACAAAATACTACTACTACCTGACTTATTTTTTATATGTTGAAGTTTATATCTGTAAAGTCAGGGCAGTCCTTGCTTCAGGAGAAATAAAAGCTCAGCAAGGTAATTTATTCATAAACTAATCAGAAATTGGCACAACTCACTCCCTTTTCCAATGTAACACAATGGATATGTGAATGTGAACACAATATTTAAGTTGTGGAAAGAGTCACGCTGGCTAGATCTCAATACATTTTGACTGCCAATGTACTCTAAAAGCTGTGAAAGCTGTTAAGTTCCTTCCAACAGGAAAACAAAACAAAAACATTGACACACACTGGTGGTTGAGTACTGTATGCTATAATTTGAAAATATGTAATGTGAGCATAGTAAAATATAATATAATATAAAATATGGTACATTATTGGTATTACATGTTAGTCTTTACCAACTAGGGATGCTGAGATGAAGTAAATAAGCACAACAATAAATAGCCTATTTCTAACCAGAAATTAATAATAGCCTATATTAACCTAATAGTTATTGTTGTACACGTCATGATCTCTGCTCTCCTCTATTGCTGACTGGCCCAGACAAACTGAATGACTCAAGTTGTGTTCATGACAGTTATCTAAAAACTAGGTTTACAAATTTTGTAAACTGTAAATGTTAAACATGAATCTTTTACTCAGGGTTTGTGTGCTGGTGATCAACATCTGTTCCTTGCCTTATATATATTTTGCTGATACTGTGTAGCTGGCCATATCCTCATAGGGGCACTCTATCAGTTCCTTAGATTGTATATTTTGCTAAATACTATGATATATGGCTGGGCGGTCATGTCCTCATAGGGGTGTTACCAAACAAACTGAAAGGTTTTTATGTAGCAACTACACTTTTCTAATGTACCTGTTCCATTGCCCCTTAACCTTCTATGGCCATTACAGGGAAGGTAACAGTCTACATTGAAAGGCCCAGTACATCTCCAAGTCACATTGACATACTGTAACTATTTTCAAAAACAACAAGAAATGTTTGTTTTTCACGATATGACTCCTTTAAATAAATGACTAACTGGAACCAATGCTGACAGGAACAGGCAGAACATCAGGTGCATTGCATGAGTGAACAGTTTTTATGACATAATTACAGTATATCACATTACCTATTTAATTTATGTTTAACATGTTGAAGATTTTCGGCACGTTTGCAAAGTCAAAAGAGTGAGCAACTCTCTACTTGTTCTCAAAGTGAACGTGTGTGGGCAGCACAATTCACAGCAACAGCTGGAATCCATTAAGATCCCTAAAATATGTTTAGGTAGAAGAATAGACCTATATAAATTAGTTTAAACGGGACTATAGAAGAGGACAGTTTAGCTGTTGCTAAAAATTTTAATGAACATTTTATCACCTTCATCACCTCTTTTAGAACTGGTGGTAATTTTACAGAAACTCAGGTTCCCGCCATTTTAATGAACTCAATTGTATTGCATTTTAAATTCACAGATGAGGAAAAGGTCAACAAAATCCTCACATTATCAAATTCAGGATATTTGGGGACATGGTTCTGCTTTTCTTTTAAGGATATTATATCTTCTCTTATTACCAATATCATAAACCGGTCATTGAATAAAAACAAATGTCCAAGTATACAAGCTGCCATTGTAACCCTATATACAGTACATATCCGGTAAGCAACTATGCCCCTATCAGTATACTACAGTATACTACCCACAATTTCAAACGTTGTTGAAAAGGTTGTTGCTTAAAAACCTTTATGTCATCTAAATATGGAAAATATACTGCACCCAGTGCAAATTGGGTTCAGAGCCTACCACTCCACTGACTGCTTGTTGCTACTTCATTGAAGTCAGGCTAGCCTAGATAAATAAGATGTTATGCCAAATGTAAAATTTGCACAGGTTTCCATATTTTTTCTGGAAGTAAGTAAAACAATGGATTTTAAGTAAAGAATTGTCAGCATTAGTCTTGCTTCTAAGCAAACATTTTATAATGTTTGTAATGGATTGCAAAACTTTTAAATGGGGTGTGGATCCCCACTATAAGATATTTGGTTTTAGTTTTATGTATATAAACTATAAAGTGTGTTGTGCTATATGTGTATCTGTGTATTGTTGCAAAGGTTTGAATACTATGTAGTCTTCATTTGTAGCTGTAATGTTTGTTTTCTGTATTCTGGTTGATTATTTTCTTCACTTGCAGGAACTGCAGATGGATAGCTTTAAGCTAAGTCTGAGGGAATCCATGCCAGCCATGGCATGCAAGCAGTTTCCAAACAATATTGTTATTGTAATGCTGGTTTTCACCACAAGGGGAATGTATTTCTGAACACAAATCAAACCGTTACCTTTTAAGTTGAAACATATGTCATACTGTAGCCTTAGACCTGGGAAAGAGATTCTCAGTAAACTTTTTTTACATTTTTTATTATTTGTTAAAATGTCTCTCTCCTGCCTTTAAAAGAAGAACAGCGCCACAAGGGCATAAAAAAGACATCTGCACACATTGTCCTTGCAGTGCTGTGTCTTTGGCACAGTGGCACTCATAGTTTACCAGGCTTGCCTTCAATTTTGCTCATCAAACAATGGTTGTGTAAACAGCCCATTTGAAGTAGGGAAAATTCAACACAACGTGACAAGAGAATCAAGCATGCAGCCATCTGGGGGGGAAGAGTGCCAAATAATGACTCCTTGGTGATTATCGGAGAGACATTCTTTTTACTCTTGTCACACCCCTAAAAACAGCAGATAAAACACACATATCTGTAAGCATTGATTGTGTTTATTACTGTGGCGCAGGTCAGTTTCTCTCTGTCTCTACGAGAAAGTTGTGCATAAATAAGATGTCTGCGGCATTAAGGCAGCCTTTTTACACTTCTCTTTCACTGCCGTGTTATATATTTTCTGCATGCATTTGTTGCCACCAGGGCCGGTCCAGTTTCTGACCTCACAAAGGCTAGTCATTAAGATCGAAATCTTCACCACATAAAACTTTATTCGAAATCAATTCAGTGACCTTCACCATGCAAAGGCAGCCATGTTGTCAAGCTGCTCCAGATTTGAGCCAATGCATTAGGCAAGTGTTGCATGTCTGACTTAATCAGTCCTCTGAGAGTGATAGAGAACAGGTTAAACCTCTATTGTGTTCTCTCCCTGACATCCTAGAAATGTTTTGCATGCCATTTAAAGGCACTATCTAACATTTTGTCCAACTGTGCTGCGCCCCCTAAAAACACAAAAGACTTGCTACTGCTAACTGACTTGCTTAGCTTGAAAACTGCTTGCTGAACAATTGAAAATGGGCACATTTCTTATCAACGTATTCACTGGGGAAGCACAGCCAGGAGTGTTCAGATGAGGGAGACGTTGGTAGCGTTCCCAGATGCGTAAAGGTTTGCACACCTCCTCGTGTTTGAAACCACCAACATTTTGTTTCTCTAGGCCGCAAAGTAATCTCCCCTTTAAATCAGCATCTTAATTTAGCCATGGCGTCTCGCCAGTCTTCAGGATTAAGTAAATGCGCGTGATTGCAAACACACCGCGACACGAGCGAGGTGCTTAATTTATCCAAACGTACACTGCAGGCAAAATCCATGGTCCTTGTACTGACTGACGCAGTTGCCCAAGGCACAGTTTCACTGTAGAGAGATGGAAGGAAACATCACCAGCGCAATCGTCATCAAATGGCTCAAAAGGCTGTTTTAACAGTCACTTCATTGGAAAGAGGGCCTTTCGAGACAGCAGCGCTGATACCGCGCGATCCTTATTCAGAAATGATACATTGTGGAGAACGATTGCTGCTGATGTCTATCTGCATTTGTGGGTCCATGTGTTGCCAGCGGGAGAATAAAAGTGACAAACACAAGTGAATATGATGAAAAATGTGCCACGTGCCTGTGCAAAACAAATTGGCATTGCACTGCGCTGGCTTAGAAAGCAGATGTTGCGTGGAGTGTTACATGGACACCATAACAGTATTTTCATATCTTATTCAAATTGAATGCAAATCAAGAAACAGATACTGTATGTCAGTATAATATGACTTCATCCTTTCAATGTGTCACCTCAGGTGTAAGATAAACCACCCTCACTCTATTTCTAGTTACTATCAGGGCACTTTTGTTTGTTTGAACTACTTACTACCTGCTCAATATAGTTTAAATAGCTTTCCACTGGCTCTTTCCCATCTGCTTTCTAGGATAGTTATCTTATGCAAGATACATTGTGAGATCTAAAAAGTTTTTTTTTAGATCAGACAATACTGCTGTTTTGTTCCATAGACTTCTGATATTAAACTTAAGATTGATCCTGCCAGTTGATAAATGTGACACTGAAAATGCATTACTGATACGACTTCATTGTTAGGGTCAATTACAGTTTATACTGTATAGTATAAACTGTTACTCTCTAATACTGTACAGTATAAACATAAAATAATTAATACTTTTCTTTAAATTTCACAAATTGAAAAATAAACAATAAAGTTAAATTGAAATACACCGAGGCTGTGCTGACACAAAGCAAAGCAGATGTTGCGTGGAGTGATAACAGCAAGTAGAGTAAGACAGCAGAGCCGTGTTTTATTTTTCCATTATTCAAATACAATGCAAAAAACAAACAATGGTGTTCTTTCACAGAAAGGCCTGTTGTCTGCGTTATATCAGTTGCTTACCTGTTATTTGGCTAACGTAAACTATCTTTTGTGATGGAATACAATAGACACACTTATTTCTAAATAGAGATTCTGTATGTATTCTGACGACTGTAATAGTATGCTTCGGGGTTTATTTAGGCAAATGCCAATCAAAGAACATACTGTGATCACATAACAAATGTATGTAAAAAGAATGGGAAAGTTTAAATAAAAGCATAGTCAATCATCGAACCAAAATGCAATAGTATATTCATATAACTGTACTCACTGCGTTTCTTTGGAAACAACAAGGAGGGACATTACTATATTATTAAACATTATATTGTATGCACTTGTATTTGAAATTGTCAAATTCGGTTATTGTGCACTTCATAAACAATATGGAAGTGCAAGACAACATATATCTTAAGCCTGTTGCATGCTGCACGCGGAGCTGAAGTGACGTTTTCGGGGCTGTTCCTCCACTAGGCTTTGTACACTTAACCTGACATGCCAGAGGAATTGTTGTCACAAGTCCATCTGGGGAGCCGTACATTGAAACTGTTTGTGAATGG
>JAOEGT010058451.1:0-17967 GCA_025447795.1 Speoplatyrhinus poulsoni
TGTGCATTAAGCCAAGTGACATGCTGACTGATGTTGAGTCTGTATTTCTAAAGAAAGAATGACAAATTAGAAAAAGACACATTAAGTTGACACGAAGTTGAAAAGCAGCAATAGCTATAGTTTGTCCTGAGCACAAGCCTTTCTCTTTAAGGCCGTGATTCGATTTCTGATGTAGTTCTTCACTCCAGTCCAGTTTCGGTCTTTCAGTGCATATGGTTCCGCGTTGATACACCGAATACAGTCGATCTTTTGAGGTACCTTGCATGTGTGGATGAAACGCATCATGTGTCCTTCAACTGCAAGTACCTCGTGGTCTTCCCACTTACGTTTGGAGGCACCTCTGTTGTCTGTGAAGGACACAGTGTCAATATGCCTTGTCTCAAAGCATTAGTCTATCCAAAATAGAGTTCACAACCCAACCCCTACCTGAAAAGGTTTGGTTTATATTGACATGTAATGAAAACTTTATTTTTCCTCTACCTTTATTAATATGTCTTGTCTCAAAGCATTAGTCTATCCAAAATAGAGTTCACAACCCGACCCCTACCTGAAAAGGTTTGGTTTATATTGACATGTAATGAAAACATAATTTTTCCTCTACCTTTATTAACAGTAGCACTGGCAGAGGTGGAACTGGGAGAACTATTTGAAAGTGATGGTGTAATTGTCTCTGGTGACCCATGGCTGTTTTCGTCTGTCACCTCAACAGACTCGTCCTCATCACTTGACATCTCCTGATGTGAGGAATCAACTTTTTCTGAAGAGAAATGTTAGGAGAAACGATAACAAATAGGGTACAGGCTTCAGACTATAAACCCACAAGATCATTCTGAATGGTTTGCCCACATTAAGCACATTGAATCAAAACAATTGATGACAATTGAGGAATATGAATGGCACAGTATAAACACACAACACAATGCTCTATGGGGGAACATTCATAAACAATACTTAACCCGACAGACTGTACAATTGGCCGATCCCAAGCCCCGCCCCTCTCCCCTGTCGCACCTTGATACTGTAACTATGTTGGATAAAACAGCATAGTAGGCTATAACAGGAAAAGAGACATTTTATTATTATTGGAGGACAGGCAAAAATGAGCGGGGCTTGGGGTCGGTCAATTGCAAATACTAATAAATACACAGATATTCTTACCTTCAGGGTCAATCTCAATGTCATCAAGGTTTTGGCCTTTATACTGCGAGAGAGTCCCCTTCTCTACTGCCAAAAGCACCTTGCTAATTTTGGCGAGCTGAAGTGTTCCCTGGGGCAGGTGGCAGTACTGCTTGTACACACAAATGTCAGGACCCAAAAAGTCTGCAAGTTGGTCTGCTTCGTTTTCTTGAAGATTAAGCACCCAAGACACTGTCGCTATGTGGTTACGGAGTCCCGCTGAGGTTAAGACTTCGGGATGTTTGACACCACTCTCGCTTGCGAACTTTTGGATCAATTCTCCTCCTCTGTAAGATGATGATGCTCCTGGCCTAGCAAACATGAATACATTATCTCTGGAGACTCCACACACTTCACGTGTGTCAGCTAGGAGCTCCATCGCTGAGATCATTGACCGTGTTAGGAGCACAGGGACCCTTCTTCCATGTTTTCCCCTCATTTCTACTCTGGTGAAGAAATCGCACATTTTGTTCTCGAGTGGACTGAGACACGCGACCATGTCCTCGTTGAGTTCTGACCTTTTCCTGGCTTTGAACATGTCCAACTCCATTTTTGAAACCTCTCCAGCTCTTCTTCTGTTGAAAAATATCAGTTGAGCAAGTGTCACTTCAGCAAGTGTTTCATAGTTGTTTACAGTGGGACACACTCTCAGCATTCTTTCAGCAACGCCTTTAACATTCTCCAAGTGAGAGTCCAAATGTTTTACATCTTCGGTGAAAGGTATAATCTGCGGTGCATTCCACTTTGATTCTTTTAAGGTGGTTGTTGCACCTCTCGTAAACAATTTTTTAATTGTCTTGAATTCTCTAGCAAATTCTACAAGGCTCCATTCTCTGTTGACTGTGGACAAATTGTCACTCTCTACAAGCTTGGACATCATACTCAAACTTTTACCAATTTTCAGGGCTAAAGAAGATGCAGAGAAAGTGTGGTTCTTTGGATTGTACCCAGCCAACGTTTTCACTGCAGACACCACATACTTGAGGTTTACAGGATTGACAAGTTCCTCTGCCTTCCGGATTGGAGTATTCTCCTGAGCCGCAAGTAACAGTTGGCCAAGTTCTCGAAGTCTTTGCCTTACGCGGTGGTGTCTGTTCCTTTTTGACCCATTTAGATCAAACAGGTGTTGTCCAAACTGCAAGAGAAGTCCCTCTCTTTCTATCACCCGAGTGATGTCATCATAGGTCATGCAGGAAATCACACTTTTCAAGCCCTCACCAATCTCACGCACAACGGCAGTTTTACGTGCACATTTGCTGGATTCATCAACAGTCTCTTTCCTCGCTGGGCATATCTTCATGTGCTTCCACAATGTTTTCTTGGAATAGAGTCCTTGACAATGAGAACAATGAGAAAAATCAAAGGCACGTCTACACTGTCGTGGTCTGTAGCAGGCCTGCAGCTCTCCAGATCCCTCCCTCACAACATTGGTATTATGGGCAAAGTTTCCACGACTCCTAAGAATGTTCAACCTACTGCGTCTCTCTTTTGAATTCTTTGGATACTTAAACGCTATGGCAACCTCTGCTACATTACCGTGTCTAGCTTCTAAATGTCGTGCAAATTTTGTTGTGGGTTTGAGGCAAAAGAGACAATAGTTCCTCTTGTTATACACTCGATGTTTTTCAGAATTTGTGGGAGGTAATACTCTGATTGGGTCACAAACTTCTTGGATACTACTTTTCTGTGGGGTGTTTGAATTGTTCCTTAGTGGACTGGGGGATGAGATCTCTCTCTTTCCTGGAGTGTCAGAATTCACTTTCTTACGGTGAACTGCAGCGTTTCTTTTTACTGGGCGTTCAATGTCGATTTTTGCTGGAGATAAAGGGGGACAATGACGAGAGGGCAGGGGCGTTACTGCAACTGGACACTGTGGTGCGTCTACATCAATCTCTGAGGATTGTCCTGCTTCAGAGTCCAGGGCACAGTCACGATTACTGTGGACTGTGTAATCAGTTTCCTCAAGAGAGGCTTTCGTATATGAGGTGGTCTTGGGGGGGGAAGAAAAAAAAAGAAATGTGATTTTCTAAAAAGGATATTACATACAGTATGGCTACATTTCATATACTGTTTATTTTTATTTAATGAAAATCAACATAATATAGAGATTCAAATATGAATATGAACACTGCTGTTAATCTTTGCTGAGATAACGACGTAGCCCATGTAAGAGGGTCTCTTGTCTTAAATAACTTGACATTAGAAGCAAGAACAAAACAAAAATAAGTGTAGCACTTCATATTACAGGCCCCACTTTTCATGTCTTTTTCCAGATATGTGTTATATTACCCATGTGACAGCCCTGTGTATTTTTGAGCATGATGAAAATAAATGGATTAATGATGGTTTAATTACCGATGCCAAATATTAATATAGTTTAAATGCAACAAGCCACGCAGTTTTACCTGTGCTTTTGATGCTGGCTCGACATCTTCCAATATATCACTGGCCTTTGTTGATTCATCAGGGGACGAGGTATCCGATGAGGCTAATGACTAAAAAGAAAACACAAATTGATGTGCAATATTCAATTGGCATTAAAAGGTATAGTCAGGTATTGCAAGTTAAATGTAAGCTAATACACTTTTTGCCGGCAACTGGCGCTGTGGTGGAGCGGGGCGAAAGGTGATCAAGAACTCGCTGGTTTGAACCCCACTAACTCCTCACCAAGTGTCGAGGTGTCCTTGAGCAAGACACCCAACCGTAACTGCTTCCGGTGGTCAGGTGTCTCCTTGCATGGCTGACATCGCCATCAGTGTATGCATGTGTGTGTGAATGGGTGAATGTGAGGCAAAATAATGTAAAGCGCTTTGCAGTGTTGTAGTCGAGACCGCCTAATCTGAGACCAAGTCTTCACAGAGACCAGAGTGTTTCGAAACCGTGACACGACCAAGACTTTAAGGAGTCGAGACCAAATCAAGACCGAGAACTAGACCAGTTTGAGTCCCATATTGCAAGATATATAGCCTTCTTGCACACACTGCATTGACCGTGCAGTAGCCTATATTATGCATGTTTGCTTATTCATCACTTAAATATGTAAATGGGATTTTATGGGATTTTATGGGTTAAGGAAATAATAGATTAAAATTGTTTTTGGAAGAGGTTCTTGTCAATAAGTACTTTAAGTAGTATTTTACAAGCTGGCCCCTACCTGAGGTCTGCCACGGTCATCAACAATCTGCTCGCTGACATCAGGTGACAATTTCTGATGAGAAGAAAAAAAAAAAAACAATATTGACAGATCAAATATCATAAAACTTTACCAATTGTTTCCAATAGAATGTGATTTTATTCTATATTTGTGATGGTAGCTATATGCAGGTGGGTACCTTACAAAATATAATATTGTATATACAAGGTATATAAAATATTATACATATATATTATACATTTAAAAAAATAAAGTTTATTTTATTTTGGGATGCAGCTACTCTAAAAGGCCCCGATCACACAGAGACGCGTCACTAAAGGCGCGGCCGCTTCAAAAGCGCGTCGATAAAGCCCGCGATCACACAAGAGTGCCAAAGGAAACAGCTGTCTGGGCCAACTGTCACAATGACGAACACTTGCAACTCCACACTTTGCACTGAATCATTTTGAATATTGTAACTTTTATGCATGTCAAACTAAATAAGCAGCACTATAAAATAAATTAAAAAGGGCATGCCAGTCATCGATATTCATTTAGATATTTTTTTAAACATTAGTAAAAACAAAACAACGTTATGGGAAAATGCATCAAAATAAATTAATAAAATTAAAAAATAAATGTATTAAGTCTTACATTTCAACATATTGGACTGGTACAACAGTAATTCCAAGCTACTGAGAAGGCATTCTTTTTGGCCACTAATGTTTCCTTTTTGATCTACATTGAGATGTTGCGTTCCTTAGCCACACATTTTACTTTCTGTCTAAACCAAACAGAAAAATAGAAAATGTGTTAAATCACTGCTACACATTCAGTTATCCCTGGTAAGTTACATTACCTGTGTGTGACGTGGCCAGGTTGCATCCCCATGGGTCCAAGTAATTTTTTCACCTTGGGCAATGTCTCTCAGGGCAAACAGGCAAAGACGTGGCATTCCACCAACTTCAACAGTTGTCATCTTGCAGTTCAACTTGTTGTGGTCGTCATTCCCAACCCTTCCCAGTGAGTCTTCTTCAACAGATGCATCGAGACTTAAGGGGAAATTATAGGGAAGAGCAGAGTATTCAATATTAGATGTTGCCTACTTTGGTTTGGATGCATTGTTGAGCATGGAAAAACAGTAAAACATGGAAAAATACAGATTGCAGAGAGAGAGAGCGGACAAGTTTAATGAAATAGCAGAGTAAGAAATTGAGGTAGTTTGCAGCACTATCTGTTAAAAGTATTACTGTTATGGTGATTCACGTGCCTAGTTTGTTAGACATTGGGATATTTAGAATAGTTAAAGGTGGAGTGAGTCATGTTGGAGAAAGACTGTTAATATTTGAACTTGATCAAAACAAAAACACCCCTCCCTTCAACGCCATTGGCTGCTCCTTCAGATGCCCCGCCCCCTTCAACACTATTGGGCAATCCTCTCAGAAGCTCCGCCCCACATATTGGAAAGGCATAAAAAAAAAGTGTGGGATAGTGTTGTGTGGTGCAGTCCGCACCACTTTTTGTTCCTATTTACAGAGCCATGACTGTGTATAAATACATTTTTTTAGCGTGCAAAGAGCGGACAGCTAGGATTGTTTTTGATATAAAGAGTATTAGCTTTCAATTGCTGACTCCACCTTTCATAGATCATTCAGAGCTCATGTCATTAAACTATTATAATTCATTCTTACTACACCTGCAAACAATGGCATATTCATACTTACCAATATTTCGCTTTCCATTGGAAATCAAACAGAACCACGTCTTCTGTGTCAGTGCAGTTCTTCGTTTGAAGACGATCCTGTTTGAAGAGTTTACCACTGCATTCAAGGACATCATCTCCTTTGTTTAAGACCCGCATCGCAAGCACACCTCGACCTATAAAATAACACAAAGTAATAATAAAAACACCATATGACTTTTCATCCACTACATCATGGCCTTAAGGAATGTCCTTAACCAACTAGGAATATTAAAAGCCAATCCACACTGCCAGTACAAAGTTGCCTTGTGTAAATGAGATGGGAAGCAATGTTGAATTTTGACTTGCGTAGTGTGATTCATTAAAACACATTTCATATTCAATCTCAATGGGGATGGTGGTTATGGTCTACAATGGGAAAGGCTTTCCCAATCTACTGGTGTGTGTGTGTTGGTGAAAGCCCCCCAAGGGACCTTTCGCCAGAGTGTGACTGACAGGCAATCTGACTAATCAAGAGGCCGATATAGGTTGCTAAATCCTGCCGTTTTCTCACTTTATTGTTAATGACACAATGTTGAATGGATGTGATCAAAGTCGTCTCTGTCATGGTCAGCTCAGAGCCACGTGGGTCAGCTGTCCGACAGATGGGTGTGGCTAACTCTTCTGGTGAAAGGTGTGATACCGTTTTGATTTGAGCTCAACATTAGCAGGAATGACTGACCATACCTTTAAGTACATGTATTGATAACAAGATAGCAATCTCTGCAGAAGCCTGATAACAACCCATTCATGTGAATCAGGTAGACAGCGGCCCTCCGGGACTGGAGTTTGATATGCCTGAGTCAGATGCAACACTGACTAACACAGCCGTCTATAGCAGAGCCCAGAGCAGTAGCAGTAACAGTAGCCTGCTGTACAACTGTTCTGTGATATGCACAAAACAACATCATAATTCAGCGATTCGTGCTGCAGTTCTCTTTCGAATGAGAGCAGTAACTGCCTGCCTACGAGTACTGCGCAATCAATGGATCCATCTCTATATGGCCATATTATCTTAAGTCCATGTTAAAACCGTGTTTACAATAACCCACGAGCAGCAGTTTGAGTGATGATAATCCTGTGGCTTTTGTACAGTGGACATGATGTGTTAATTACAGTGTCTTGTCTAAATTAATAGTTTCAAACATGCACACTATTGAATCTACTTTGGTCGTACTACAGCCATGACACATGGGGAAGACTGTCTTAGTTTATATTGGGAAAGTGTCATGAACGTTCTCCCTTTAAAATTTGACGACTACGGTAGCTCCAAGCCCAAGGTGACATAATGAAATATTAGCATATTAGTCTTAGTTATTATTCCTCATTGGAATTTTATCCCTGTGCTGTGCTGTTGCCAGGTTTGAAAAGTTATATCTGTGTTCTGTTATTATAAAGTGCAGTGGGGGACATTTTGTTTTTAAACGACTGCACGACTTGAACAATTTCAGTCGACTGAAGAGGCACAGACTGATGCTTCGACTCGTCGACTTTCAGGGGGCAGGCCTAGTGTGTGGTATTATGTATACACACCTGGATCTGTGCAGTCATCTCTGTTTTCAGCTGTTTCACTCTGGTCTGAAGAGACAAACTGTGGCTTCTCTGTACAATCACACTCACTCTTGATGGAGACAATATTAGTGACCCTGATGTCAGTCTCATTCAGACCCTGAAGCTGCTCCTGACTGGTCCACAGTTCCTCCTGGTCCACTTTGATGTGATGGAGTTCTTGTTCCTCTTGGTTCTGACTGGTCCACAGTTCCTCCTGGTCCACTTTGATGTGATGGAGTTCTGGTTCCTTCTGGTTCTGACTGGTCCACAGTTCCTCCTGTTCCACTTTGATGTCGTGGAGTTCTGGTTCCTCCTGGTTTTGACTGGTCCACAGTTCCTCCTGGTCCACTTCGATGTGGTGGAGTTCTGGTTCCTCCTGGTTCTGACTGGTCCACAGTTTCTCCTGTTCCACTTTGATGTGGGGGAGTTCTTGTTCCTCCTGGTTCTGACTGGTCCACAGTTCCTCCTGTTCCACTTTGATGTGGGGGAGTTCTGGTTCCTCCTGGTTCTGACTGGGGCTCCACTCCTGTTTACAGACTAATAGCTGTTTGGCATCTGGAGAGAAGCAGAAAGCACCCACATAAATCCATTACACATAATGTCCCTTGCATACCAACTGTGTTGACAAGTTGCATCTGCTAAAAGTTAGAAAAGTATCTAACCTTCCACCTACAGCCATTTCACTGCAATGTATGGCAGGGTATTGGAGTAGTGGTGGTGGAGTGGAACCCCGGACAGAAGGCCATGGGGTTCTTACGAGTTATATTGGCCCTTGTTGACCAACCTCTTAAAAAGCAATCACCTGCTCTATGTAATACTTTCATAATGTCTGTTTTGGTAAATTCGGCTTTTTCAGTTACTTTTGATAGAAGTGATAAAACCAATATTTAGAGAAAAATATGTACATTATGATTGTGTAGTGGTAAAGTGAGTATTGCCTTGTGACTGAAATATATTAACTTATTTTAAAGCGCAAATTTATTATCACTACAATAATGAATATGTCCAAACCTGCTCTGTGTAAGATGATGTGAGGCATAAGAGCAATATCGCGTAGTCTGCTGAGCGTTATTTCTTGTTTGTACATATTTATCACCCTTTCAACTTGAACCAAGATCCCATATGCTACCGCTGCCAGTCTCTCTTTGACGAACACTGTGACCTCTTCTACTCCACATAGCTTCTGGGATTGGTCCAGAACAAATAGTATCTCATTTCCAGCTGCAACGAGCTGCTCGTTTACTGAGCATCTCAGGGAACGTAGTTCACACATTACCACTATGTTATTCTTCATACACGACAACGTGTTTGGATATGCTCGGCTTTTTTCTTCGTGTGTGCTGTTGGCAAACTTTCAGGTTCATTACTGCCACCGTCTGGACTGGAGTGTGGGTCAATATATTTTCATTTATTTTGTTTATTAATCTGGCACTATTTAAACAACCCATTATGCACCCAACGTAATTTGTTTTACCAGGCTACTGCAATATATTCAATTTCCTATAAACTAACATTTTCTAAAAAATATTAAAGTTTGTGTAGGCATGAAAGTGACATTTGCATTACTTATCTGACAGTGACAGTAGCCGTCAAACACAGAAAACAGCGACCTCTGCCGGTCACCAAGATCGATGCTCACAGATTACGGTGCTGACTGCCGAGTCGATTATCTCTACGTCACTGCACAACGTGCTGCTGTCATCGGAAGTAAAACAGGAATGGAATTAAGCATGGAGGTAAATAAGAGTTTACCACAAAAATACAACTCTCCGCACGTGGTCTACAAACATATGCGTACTACGTAACGTAATGCATGCGTGTGTGGCATAGCCAAGATGTGAGGAAATGTGAATAATGTTCTTGTTTTGACAATTGCCTTCAAGTGAGATCAGAGTCCGTTGAGCGATAACGGGAGTGGGTCACTTAGAATTATCATACAGACCACAACCATCTATCTTTCTCCCTCTCATACACATTCAAATGTGCTTGCTCTCTATCTCTCCCTTTCTCCCCCTTTCTCCCACTCCCTCGCTCCCTCCCCGTCAGCCCCGGAGGAAGCTGATAAACTCGGCGGACGACTGTGTGGACGAGGCCCTGGAAGGTGTCGTCAGGGCCGGGGGCGGCGGTCTGTCTCTGCTGGGCGGGCACCGGGTCGCGGTGCGCTCCGACGTGGAGAACCTTAACGGGCGGGTGGCTCTGCTCTCCGGAGGGGGGTCGGGCCACGAGCCGGCGCACGCCGGTACGATATGCGCATCTAGTAGATCCTAAACGCACAAAGTGTGGGATTAAATATTTTGGAGGACCCCCTGCAGTACCTCTGAGGACCCCCTAGGGGTCCCGGACCCCCTGTTGAAGACCTCAGGCCTACACTACACCTCATCTGCACCCATGCATAATAGCTACAACATTCCTTCTCATTTTTTTATTTTATATTGCAAGCAACACGTTTAGCCGGCCTTAAACAATGCCTATTAATTAATCAACCAATTATTAATTAATGTAATTAATTAATTAGCATTATTATTATTATCTTCCAATTCTACATAGGGAGGCCATTTGTAATGTCTGAGGAACAATAATGCTCATTGGGTACTTTTCCTTGTCCCTCTCCAGGCTACATAGGCAGGGGGATGTTGTCCGCTGCTGTGGCAGGGGGGGTGTTTGCATCGCCACCCCCAGATAGCATCCTAGCTGCTATCCTCTATCTGCACAACGCAGGTGTGTGTGCTTGTGTCTCTGTATGTATGTTTGCTGTTGTGTTGATGTTTACAATGCAGTATAGACCTTTTAAAGAATGTTTTGTTTATCGTTGTTTATTATTTTAATTTTAATTTTCGTTCTGATGCTAGCTTCTGTCTCTTCAAGGTGCGTCTGGAGTCTTGCTCATCGTAAAGAACTACACCGGCGACCGGCTAAACTTTGGCCTGGCCACCGAACAGGCCCGTAGCCGTGGAGTGGCCATCGACATGGTGATTGTTGCCGAGGACTGTGCCTTTGACCGACCCAGCAAGGCGGGGAGGCGGGGCTTATGCGGCACCGTGTTCATACACAAGGTAGCTAGTAGCACTGTGTTGGTACACAAGGTAGCTAGTAGCACTGTGTTGGTACACAAGGTAGCTAGTAGCCCTGCGTTTGTACACAAAGTATCTGTCCATCTTTTGCGCAATTTATATAAGCACAAATACCGCACACCACTTCAGAAGTTGTCTTCCGTCATTAGGTAGGATATAAACTCCTGACAGGCGAAGTGGAACCATTTTTACCGACTACATTTGCCGTTAATATTCTGTAATAATATATAGTCAATATGACTGGACCAGACCAGGCCTACGCATAGGGTTTACGGAGGAAAAGTAAGGAAACACCGTGAGTATGGGAGGATGGGCATAAAATATAAGTACTGCCTGGCTATAGTAATTTATTAAGTACTACCGTACTTCAGTTTTAGTGATAGTAAATCTTTTATAATTAGAGCTATATTGCATACACCCTCCCCTTGCCCAACAATGGCATCATCCATCACAATGTTTTACTGTAGACATCGTAATACTACTAAGTAATACTTATACTAAAGATGCACAATTTAAGAGAATTATTATAGCTAATACATATTTTTTAAATGTACAGTTGGCCGGGGCACTTGCAGAGGAAGGTTTCTCATTGGACCAAATAGTTTCCAGGCTAACAGAGGTATTGAAAGGGATTGGTGAGTCTTCGTTCTTATTTCATATGAGTGAGGTGGAATGCCATGTATCGTTATCTATTTACCTTTTAATTTATGTTGATGTGTCTACACTGGAATTTACATTTATTGATTTGTGTGCGTGTGTGTGTGTGTGTGTGTGTAGGCACACTTGGGGTCAGCCTGGCTCCCTGCAGTGTTCCAGGTTGTCTGCCCACATTTGACCTGCCACCTGGAGACATGGAGCTGGGTCTGGGTAAGAGACCTAGAGACATAATAGAGAGAGAGAGGGAGAGAGAGAGGGAGAGAGAGGGAGAGAGAGAGAGAGGGAGAGAGAGAGTGAGAGAGAGAGAGAGAGAGAGAGAGAGAGAGATAAAATAAAGAGAGAGAGAGACATAAGAGAGAGAGAGAGAGAGGGAGAGAGAGAGGGAGAGAGAGAGAGAGAGAGAGAGAGAGAGATAATAGAAAGAGAGAGAGAGACATAATAGAGAGAGAGAGATAATAGAAAGAGAGAGAGACATAATAGAGAGAGAGAGAGAGAGACATAATAGAGACAGAGAGGAAATGATTGACACCTGTCGTACTATCCTATTCAGGTATCCACGGTGAACCTGGAATAAAGAGGTTAAAGGTCAGCCTGACATTTACCAATAGCTCCAGCTGCAACGTGGCACAGTAGCGGCCCCTCTGGACACATAGTGCCACTGCATCTTATATTTATAGCCTTTTGTAACCTGGTTGGAGGAACCACTTTTATTTGTCACGTTTACATGTTGCCTAGGTAACCAGTGCTGGTGAAGTGGTCAAAACCATGATTGATCACATGACCAACCCCAAGAGCCAATCGCATCTGCCACTGAAGTCAGGTTTGATTGAATAACTGTGCATGTGCATGCTCGTGTGTGTGTGTGTGTGTGTGTGTGTGTGCATTCCCTGACCTCTCCTCTCCCATCACACAGGAGACACCGTGATTGTGTGTGTGAACAACTTGGGAGCATTATCCTGTCTGGAGATGGCTGTAGTCACCAGAGATGTCCTGAACTGTCTTGGTAGGGGGGGGGCTTGTGTGTGTGTATGTGTGTGCACGCTCTCGTGTATGGAGATGCTTGTAGTCACCAGAGATGTCCTGAGCTGAACCCCCAGGAACTTCATCATTTTAAATATGTTCATGTCAACAGTAAACATATGTCAAATCAAACACACAAATGGTCTACATTATATTTTGGAGGGAAATGTTTGTGTATTAATACACAAAGTAGTATTAAAACTATGTGTGTATGTAATGTTTAACATAGTTAGCCCGAATGGCATGCTGCACAGGGTGACTGCTGCGTACGGCAACTGGGGTATGACCTCTTCTAATGACTATACTGCTTGTATGTCGCTTTGGATAAAAGCCTCGGTGTCACGCCGACATCCTCCAGGTGGCACAGGATGGAGGGACAAGATGGTCTAGTGCTCTGGGTCGTGGGTTCGAACCCCGGTGTTGACCTACCTGTAAGCATCCTTGAGCAAGATGCTTAACCCTTAACCGCTCCTGGTAGTTTGTCGCACCTTGCATGGCAGCACCAATCACCATCGGTGTGTGAATGGGTGAATGTGAGGCAAAATACTGAAAAGCGCTTTGGATAAAAGCGCTATATAAAAGCAGTCCATTTACACACACACATGGAGAGGTGGCAGCCAGGGATAGCCACACCTGTGTCTGTTTGAGAATTTGGTCTCCCCTTTATCAGTTAGTGTTTCTGTTAGAACCCACTGTGGGGGATTCTCTTTGTGGATGCCTTGCTCTGCACGTTGTTCTCGGTCATGTCTGTAATGGAATTATTTTCTTTCATTATTGAAACCCTGTGAGGTAACTTGGTCTTTTTTCTGTTATATCAAACCATAAATGATGTAAATGTCAAATATGTTTAACGGCGAGGGATTATGTTAGCTATCGAAAAGAAGACGCAGAAAGCTTTATCTCTCTCGTCGCTAGTGGCTCGTTAGTGACGCGTTAGTGACTCGCTAGTGGCTCGCTAGCATAAAAGTTGGAAAGTTCTCAACCCCGATCAGTCCCTGTTGCTGGGAGACTGATTCCACCCGCTGTCGCCCGGGAAACGTTGGCGTCCGTTAGAAATTATTTGAAGTTTAAGTTGTTGATGATGTTTTTTCTTTAAAAAAATAAATAAATAAAAGAAATGATTTGAACACCTCGGCGGTGTGAACGCTGGGTAAGGTCCGACCAGAGTTGGGTGTTCTATTGCCTGTGTGGAGCAAGGCACTGATAACATTAAGCGACTGGTGGTTTCTATGGTTTTTGTGGTTCCAGAGAGTCGCGGGGTGACTGTTGCCAGGGTGATGTCAGGCTCCTTCATGACATCATTGGAAATGTCTGGAGTGTCTCTGTCTCTGATGAAGGCCGACCAGGAAGTTCTCAGGCTGTTTGGTGAGCTTGACTGTGAACTGATGGTTCTATATCTCCACAGGTGTGCTACCATATCATCTACATGCAACAGGCCATACTGGTATTAGACTTTTGCATTTGTTTAAAGTGATAAAACATTTTGAATAAAGGTTTATAGATATTTTTTGGACAAAAAGCTTTTCTATTTTCTTCTACTAAAAGAGACTAAAACTATTTAGAATGAAAATGACTAATATGCGACTAAAACTATTAAGAATTTTTGTCTAAAGACAAAGACTAAATCTAAAATTGCTGCTAAAATTAACACAGAAACATGCACACACACATACAGAGACAAACGCACACACACACACTTTCAAAAAGGAGCCTCTTCTCTCCAGATGCTGACACCAGCGCACCCGCCTGGCCAAACCAGAGCAGTACGTGTGTGAGTGGACCCCAGTATGTGACCCAGCCTCCACCCATGGACCCCCGACCCCAAGACAACACACACTCTGAGGGTGTGTGCGTGTGTGTGCCAACAGTAAATGTACCAGTAACTATTGTAGTTACTGGTACATTTACTGTTATTTGTAGTTATTGTTTTGTAGTTATTATTATTATTGTAGTAGTAGCAGTAGTTATTACAGAGATAGCGGTACTAGTAGTACCAGAGGTACTGTAGCTGTGTTACCATAGTAACAGTGCCACTAACATAGTCACGGTGGTGTTAATATTAATGTTAATACATGTTAACATTAATATTAATACCACTGTGAGTATATATTTTATTGAACCTGGTTAAATAAACACAGAGTTGATAATATTAGTATATATTATTAGTAGTAGTAAAACATTAGTATGCTAATGCATGTGTATGCTAATATTATTAGTATGCTAATACATTATTGTGCTAATACATTTGTATGCTAATACATGTTAGCAGCATTTTTCCAGTGGAAGTCACTTTCTATTTAGACATTCATTACAGCTAGTGGGCCAGACCATGTGTGTAACTGAGCAGGGGGGGTGTCATGCTTTCCCTCAGGTCCTCTGAGCCCTGTGCTGCGTAGGACTCTGCAGATGGTCTGCTCCAGCTTGCTGCAGCGGCAGGAGGAACTGAACTCTCTGGACCGTGCTTCTGGGGACGGAGATTGTGGGAACACGCACGCACAGGCAGCCAGAGGTAGGCCTCCTGTCTGTGCACTAAAATGCACTACAGTACTCTACTGTAAAGTGCACTTAAGTACACTACTGTAAAGTTCATTTAAGTACACTACTGTAAAGAAAAGTGCAATAATGTAAAGCACATTACTGTAAAGTGCCCTTAAGTACATTGCTGTAAAGTGCACTTAAGTACATTGCTGTAAAGTGCACTACAGTACTCTACTGTAAAGTGCATTTACTGTAAGTACATTACTGTAAAGAAAAGTGCACTAATGTAAAGGACGTTACTGTAAAGTGCACGTAAGTACATTACTGTGAAGAAAAGTGCACTAATGTAAAGGACATTACTGTAAAGTGCACTTAAGTACATTACTGTGAAGAAAAGTACACTAATGTAAAGGACATTACTGTAACGTGCACTTAAGTACATTACTGTGAAGAAAAGTGCACTAATGTAAAGGACATTACTGTAAAGTGCACTTAAGTACATTACTTTAAAGAAAAGTGCACTAATGTAAAGGACATTACTGTAAAGTGCACCTAAGTACAATACTGTAAAAAAAGTGCAATAATGTAAAGCACATTACTGTAAAGTGCACTTAAGTACATTACTGTGAAGAAAAGTGCACTAATGTAAAGGATATTACTGTAAAGTGCATTACAGTACTCTACTGTAAAGTGCACTTAAGTACATTACTGTAAAGAAAAGTGCACTAATGTAAAGGACATTATTGTAAAGTGCACTTAAGTACATTACTGTAAAGAAAAGTGCACTAACGTAAAGTACATTACTGTAAAGTGCACTGCATTAACTCTCTGACTGGGAGATGGACATCCAGACCACTAGACTAGACCACGGGGTCTCAAACTTTTCAGCTCACGACCCCAAAATAACAGTGCCAGAGACTCTTGACCCCCGCTATCCCCACGGGTGGTAGAAGCATACAACCATAATATTATTTGATAGTATTTTAATATAGGCTAGTAGCAGAATACACCAAAGTAATGTGGAAACTGTACTACTACTAACAATTATGGCTAAATCATGCTATTAATTGTTTAAAAATTGTATTTCATTTCTGAAAATAATCTTGTGACCTCCTCCTGTGTCTCACTACACAGAGGAGGGCGACATGTTTAAATGTAGGTGCCATTCATCAAAATGATACTGGACGTAGTATTACAAATAAAACACTAATGCAACTAATCCAAAATGGATCTACAATAGAATTTGAGACAAATAAATAATGCATGAGAGCCTTATTGCATTAAATTTTGTCACCTGGTGCTTGGATTTTGTCTTTTACATAAAGACATTTCCACAATGAATTAATGGACAAAATGCACAACTTTGTGCTTTTAAATGTAAATTTGACAATCAAAATGTCCTGGTGGAGGACCTCTAAACCTTCCACATAAGGAGGGAGGACTACCCACTCCTTACTAACTCAGTTTAACAGCTAGTCTTCATGTTTACATGCATAGTACCTTAGTATCACATTACTTTTATATAGACATTGAGTATAGACAATGGAAATTCAGATTTTTAGTCAGCGAAAGTCAGGGAGAGGTCAGGGAATTTGACAGTTTGCTAAAAGTGAGAACCCTGATTGTAATTTGTGCTAATTGTTCTTTGTTGTCATAGCCACGCTGTCTGCTTGTGCATATTAGTGTGTGTGTGTGTGGTCCACATTTAATCTGATTTGATTTTATATGCCAGTGCTCTAGTGTGACATCTAGTGGCAGAAAGTCGCATAGAGGAACTTTAAATCAAGTGCATCTTAACTGTGCTGTTGATTTATAGGACTATTTTCTTCACACAGGAAATATACAATAGTGTACAATTAATAACAATGCAACCTTGTTGCCTTTCAGCCATTCAGGATTGGCTCCAGAGTCACGTGGTACCCGGTTGTCCCGGGCAACTACTCTCCGTCCTAGCTGGATTGGTCCAGGAGAAAATGGGCGGGTCTTCAGGGGCTGTAAGTGGCTGGATTAAAGAGTTGTTTTGTAGTTCTATAGAGATAGCGTCATACTCTGCAAACCACGCCCACATGGAGGGAAGCAATTTATATCTCTCCGTTGACTTTGCATTACGTTAAGCTAAGCTAACGTCATTTTTTTGTGTCCTCATAAGAAGCGAGTGTGCTGTTAATATAGGCCTGTGTTCTTAAAGGGACAGTGTCCTCTTAAGAAGCGAGTGTGCTGTTAATATAGGCCTGTGTTCTTAAAGGGACAGTGTCCTCTTTAGTGAAGTTTAACACACGTGTCTCAGCTTTATAGCCTCTTTCTGACTGCAGCCGCTGGTCATGTGACCGGTGGGCGGAGCAACACATCGGCGTGGGCCAACGCAATGCATGCTGGGACCCAGGCCATGAGGAGGTACGTGTGTGCATGCGTGTGTGCATGCGTGTGTGTGTGTGCGTGTGTGTGTGTGCGTGTGTGTGCGTGTGTGTGTGTGTGTGAGAAAGAGCAGCCAATATCACATCAGTATATATTGTGTGTGTGCGTGTTCCAGATACGGTGGCGCAGAGCCTGGTGACAGGACCATGGTGAGACACTCCAACTCTGTGTGTGTGTGTGTTTATATGTGCGTGTGCTGCACGTGTGTGTGTGTGTGTGTGTGTCTCATCCCTTCTCTTCTTCATCGCTCCCCACCAGCTGGACGCTCTGTGCCCGGCGGTGGACGAGCTGATGAATCTGGCCACAGCTCCCCCAGGTGGAGAGATGGCTGTACTGCAGGCTGCCGTCGAGGTACGTGCAGTGAAGATTACTTCTGTTACACGTTCCTGGTTCATACTAGTAACCTAGTAACCTGACATGCCAGGTGGATTTTAGTCACACGTCCATCTGGGAAGCCGTCCAGTGAAACTGTTTGTAAAGGGAACTTTCCAAAATAACTTGGCCTGGTTGTTTTCGCTGTCAGCACACTTAAACCACAAACACGACGCTGATTGTAAAACCACACCTGTATAGCTATAAACACGACGCTGATTGGATAACCAGGCCCGTATAGGTATAAACACGACACTGATTTGATAACCAGGCCCATATAGCTATAAACACGACGCTGATTGGATAACCAGGCCCGTATAGGTATAAACACGACACTGATTTGATAACCAGGC